>QFDD01011454.1:0-11189 GCA_006871305.1 Vachellia collinsii
CCATTTGCACATTCATGTGGATATTGATTATTTTTCTAATAGCATCATAGGCACGTCGGTAATAAAAAATTAGCATTAGGTAAATCCTACTAATTAATATATAGGAATCCCACTTCAAATGGTATGATGGTACCAAGACTTTGAAGTTCACACACAGATATAGAAGTTTTCACACCCACCCACCCAACCCTTTGCCTTCCATCTTTTTGCTATATGCTGCTATTCGTTCAGAAGCAGGACTTGGTCCTTCTCCGTCACCCGTTCTTATATAAACTAGTAACTTTTTTTCCCCTCCCATTTTATTTCTTATATTATCACTTTTTAAACTAATTTATAGATAGAGAGAGAAGGTAAGAGAGAGGATAAGAAAAAAAAATGTCAGAGATAGAATATATACTGGTGAGGCACAGTGAGTGTGATCACAACAAATACAAAAATATTAGTATAAGTAATTAATGGGAAAAATGGAAACATTACAGAAAAAAACAGTTTGAGATAACATCTAAATCTTTCTTATAAATAGGAAGAAAGGATAGGTCTAAAATAAAATAAAAAAACTGACAATTAGTATTTGGAAGGAGTAATATATATATATATATAGCTTTGTTGTGGAAACACTTCTAGTAAAGCACCTCCGATGTCTTCACTTTAATAAAACTACACTATCAAAATTCCGACCTTACCGAGAAATTTGTTAATGGTGGATCAAACACAAAATTGTGGAAACACTTTTAATAAAGCACCTCCGATGTCTCCACTTTAATAAAACTGCACTGTCAAAATTCCAACATCCGAGAAATTTGTTAATGGTGGATCAAACATGGTGCTCTGCTTTTTTGCTGATTGACGACTTCAAATCGTAAGCTGATACCAAGATTTAGAAATTCACCCACCCACCCAGCAGTATGTTAAATAATAATAACATCTTATTCCAAGAAACTTCTTACAATCTTCCTCCCTTCTCAATTAGACGATCACATTGTCTAAGTTGGTGTCTCTTTTCTGTTTTCAGATCTCAATACCATTGCAATTAGATTTGCGATGGCTGTTAAAGTAGCAATGCCATCATCGGAGGGCTTCGCCGGCAAATCCAAGTATAAGTATGATGTTTTTCTTAGTTTCAGAGGCGAAGATACTTGCCACTCCTTTACCGTGCCTCTCTATAATGCTTTGAGACGCAAGGGAATCAACGCCTTCATCGATGACAAGAAGCTTGGCAAGGGGAAACGGATTGCCCCTGCACTTCTTAAAGCCATTGAGAGATCGAGGGTCTCCGTTATTGTATTCTCCATTAACTATGCTACTTCTACATGGTGCCTGGATGAACTTGCTCACATTGTTCAATGTAAGAATGAGAAGAACCAGGCGGTCATGCCCATCTTTTACAAGGTGGATCCTGTGGCTGTACAGTATCAAAGAGATAGTTTTGAGGAGGCCATGGCTGATCATGAAGATAAATTTAGAGAGAGCCCAGAAAGAGTTCAAAACTGGAGATATTTTTTGTCTCAAGCAGCTTCTTTATCTAAAGCGTGGCTTTTAAAAGATGAACCTGGGTATGTTTGATTTATAGTTTTTTTTTATTTTCAAATTCTTTATCAGTGCTTGCTTATGATATAACATTCGGTGAAGATGATTATCATAGTGAAAAATTAATTTTCTTTTTTGTAGATCCGATGAAGGTGTGTTTATTGAAAGGATTGTTGAAGATGTATATGTTAGGCTACCCCCTAAACAGTTCCAGAACACTGATCATATGGTTGGACTTGAGACTCGCATACAAGAAGTGATGTCACTTTTGAATGAAACAGATAGCAGCGTTTGTATGTTGGGGATTTATGGAACTGGTGGAATTGGCAAAACAACCCTTGCAAAAGCTGTCTATAATTCAATCTTCTACCAATTTGAAGGTTCTTGTTTTTTGTTTGATGTCAAAGAAGCATCAAGGAAATTCTTGGGCAAAGTTCATCTCCAACAAAGACTTTTATCAGATATTCTGGAGGAGAAGGTTATGATATTTGGGAGCATCGATAAAGGAGTATCTAGAATAAAACATAGACTCTCTCGTAAAAAAAATTCTATTGGTTCTTGATGATGTTGATGAGGTTGAACAGTTAGAACAACTTGCTGGAGGTTGTGATTGGTTTGGTAATGGAAGCAAGGTCATTATAACAACAAGGAATAGGCAATTGCTAATTACCCATAATGTTGAAAAAACTTATGAAATGATGAAGCTGGATAAGGATGACTCTTTTGAGCTCTTTTGTTGCCATGCCTTCCATATGAACAAGCCTCTAAAAAACTATGAAGATTTGTCTAATTGTGCGATAAGTTATGCACAAGGCCTTCCTTTGGCATTAAGAGTAATAGGCTCCAATTTGGCAAGTAAAAACTTAGAGGAATGGAGGTCTATATTGAAAGAGGATCCCTGAAAGAACAATTGATGAGGTTTTAAAGATAAGCTATAATTGCTTACAGGATGGTGCCAAGCGTATTTTCCTAGATATCGCTTGTTTCTTTTATAAGAAGTTGGGATCTATTAAACAAATAGTTGAAGTGTGCAATTTCGGTGCAAAGTTTTATTTTGAAGTTCTTATTGATAAATCTCTGATAACTTTGGCTGACAATGGTAGGTTTTCCATGCATGATCTAGTACGATAAATGGGTAGGGAAATTGTTAGGAAAGAAGCACCATTAAATCCTGAAAAACGCAGTAGATTATGGGATTACAAAGACATTCTTAAAGTATTGCGTGAAAATTTAGTAAGACTCAAAACCATAGCTATCTTCTTGTAGAGTCATGTATACTCCGCACTTAATGTGATCTATATATTTATATGGCAATATCTATTAATGATACTGCTTTGGACTTGCATTACAGGCATGTAATAATATTGAAGGAATAATGCTTGTTCCGCCTCAACAAGAAGTACAATGGAGTGGTAAAGTCTTTGAAAAGATGAATCACCTTAGAATTCTTATTATTCAGAATGTCCAATTTTCAACAAGCCCTGTATATCTTCCCAATAGCTTAAGGTGGCTTGAATGGGAGGATATCCTTCTACATCTTTGCCTGCAGATTTTTCTCCTTTAGAACTAGTTTTCTTGATGTTACCTGCAAATTCTTTCAGATTAAGAGAGCCATTGAAGGTATTTTTTTTTTTTTGTAAATGATCCTTTATAGTTACTTTTCAGTCAATGAGAAACATGAAAATGAAATAAAATAAATCTGGACTATCTAATTTTAAACAAGATGATCAACTTGCTGTTTACCTCTTTTTCCACTCGCTCCTTTTACAAAACTGATGCTTTATTAATTCTCCATTCCCGAAACTTTACAATACCAACCGTAGCTATATAATTTTTCTCATTTTATAGGATTGACCACTTTATTAAAAAAGCAAGATGATCCATATTGTATTTGTTATGCAGATTTGTACTAGTTTTGTGACATATATGGATTTTTCAAATTGTGAATTCATAAGTGAGGTGCCTGATATGTCTCAACTGCAAAGTTTAAGAACATTGCGGTTTATGAGCTGTAACAATCTGATCAAAGATCATGATTCAGTGGGATTTCTCTCTAAGCTGGTCCGACTATATGTTAATGGGTCCCCCAAACTTTCCATCTTCCCACGTAAAATGAAGATGGCTTCACTTAATGTTCTTGAACTCTCAGCTTGCAGGAGCCTTGACTATCTCCCACATATAGTGGGAAAGATGGATTCACTAGAGCTCATTTCAATAAATGACACTGCGATTAAAGAGCTCCAAGCTTCCATTGGAAATCTATCTAATCTTCAATATTTTTCTATGGACTCCTGCAAAAAGCTTAAGGAACTTCCAATTAGCTTATTCACGTTGCCTAATCTATGTGGATACTTCGTTTGGGAGGCTTTCACCCTCGTGCCAGGAAATCTCTGATCAAGATAATGCAAGATATGCGACCAATTATGAGCAATTATATGAAGAATTTGAATCTCACAAATTGTGGTCTGGTGGATGAAGAACTTCGCCTTATTCTGAGTTGTTTTCCAAATTTGAAGGATTTATGTCTACCAAGGAATGATTTTGTGTCTCTCCCAAAGTGCATCAAAGAGTGTGCCAAACTGCGGTGGCTAGAAGTGAGTGACTGCAAGCCACATACCAGAATTGCCATCAAATTTGCTATACATGTTGGCAGAGAATTGCACATCATTAACTGCACAATCAATGAACATATTATATTCTCAGGTTTTTTCCCTATTCTCTCTTTCTTTTCGTATTTCAGACGTTGATCAATTTATCGGAAACATTATATCATTAAGTAAAATCAAATTGTATGAATGAGTAAATTGATAATTCTAGTAGCTATCTCAGACAAGTCCCACATTTGGAGGGCTTTTTTTTTCATTTAAAAGAGGGGTAAGCCTTAAGTTCCCGAACCTCAGTTTTTGGATTGTAGTTATCGTAAAGTATTTATACCCATTGCATTGAGCAAAGACTTTGCATGCACAAGATACAGTCCAAAAAACTATGGTCTGGTAGGTGAGCTTCATTAAATGTATAAAAGTGATGAATAATTACCTGAGTTCAACTACTCCCTATAGTCCTAAGGCACCAATTCGGTTTGATATCAATGAATGACAGTTTGGTCATTAAATTTGTCGTAGAATGATAAATTTTTCCAACATTACTCCTCTTTAAATGATGGATTTTGAGGAGGCTATTCAAAAAGCACTAAACCTTAGCTAATAACAAGGATAAAAATGGGAAAATAATAATTAACAAGGAGATGATGGAGTAACTAATAAACAGAGCTTCTTTATTTGCGTGTTAATTGAGAATGTTTGAGCATTCTTGCAAATTCAAAGTCAATTAAATTTATAGGTACATAGATGGAAGAATCAATTGAAAACATTATATCATTAAGTAAGTAAAATCGAATTGTATGTAGCAAATCGAATTGTACGTATGAATAAATTGGAAGTTCTGCTCTGTTTTGGTGTGAATCAGGCAAAAAGGAAGCTGCCTGACTTGGATGTCAGAATGCCAGCAATAACAAAATTTCCAGGTTGGTTCGACTATTGCTGTGAAGGAAGCAGCTTTTGTTTTCGTGCTCGCCGGAATTTACGTCGTGCCATTCTTGCATTTGAGGTAGAGGGAAAAGCCAACACGAGTGTTGAACACTCCTTCCTAGTCTATCCGACCATCAGAGGCTGCCGAATAGTGAAACCTGCTTTTGATGCATTGAGAAAGAAAAACCTTAATAATAAATGGTGCTTTCGTGTTCAAGGTGGTCATGTGTTATTGGTTGGGCGATTTATGCGATTTACAGACGGAGAGCAAAAGGTTCTCCGCAAGATTATGGGGTTGGATTGGAATGATGTGAAAATACAAGTTATTAGTGAATCCCCAGATGTGTCAATCGTTAAGTGTGGAGTTTATGTCTATAAGAAGGAAACAAACATGGAGGATGTACAGTTCGATAAGTCTTGTGATGCTTCAACACCGTCAATGAAACGAAGAGCAATAACAGCTTCCCCTCCTAATGATTATGAACGACCCAACAAGCTCATGAGAACTGATAAAGGAAAACTCAGCAACACAAATAAAAGGACAAGGTGAGCCTCTACTTTGTGCATAATAATTTTCTTTTGTCTTTTTGTGTTAATAATTTTCCATTTTGATGTGTTGTAGGAGAATTAAGCGGCACCAAACTTTTGGTTTGCGTTGCAGGAGGAAGATGGTTTTTCCAATGGGTAGGCATGTTTGGAGGCTCTTGCATCACACATAAAAGGCTTGTTCATTGATATGTCGCATCAAAAGAATACTGGAAAGGCTTAGGTAGGTTTTAAATCATTTGGAGCGAAGGGTTTAGAAACTTGTTACTCCTGATGAAAGAACCAAAAAGTTTCAAGCCTACTGAAAAAATGAGAACTAATTGCCTTAATCATGATTAAAGGTAATTACATGAAATTAGAACTAATTAAGGATAAAATGGTCACACTTTTTATCATTTTATTAAGTAATTGATTTTTAGGACATTTGATGCTACTCAATGTTCATTTCTATTGTAGGTACCCTTAGAAAAATTTGAAACTAAAAGATAAATTCAATAAAAATACATTTCAGAATCAAAATTAATGGCAGAGAATGACCTAAATTTCCGAAATGTCAGCGAAGGATCAAAACTAATGCAGATCGGAATTTAAGAAATGACAGATAAGGGTCCGAATAGCTGAAATGTCACCAAAGGACCAAACGCGTGCATCACTGTTTTTTATCCATATCAAATCAGATTTTTGAGGAGAGACGCACACCCACTTCGCTACCAGCGGCGGCTCCTCACCTCCAAAGGCCCTTCTTCGTCCATTTTCCATTCCTCCATCATCTCCCATCAACCTAACAACAGCATCTCCACTCTCCTTTTCTCTCACTCACCTCCCACATAATCTTCAACCTTCTCAGCCTTGCTCCATGGCAGCTCTCAACAAAACGTTTATTGTAGCATCCTTCATGACAAACCGTGGCTAACTCTCGGTAATTCTTCAATTCAACAATAATGGCAGGAGATTGGATCTTCAAATGAGAGTTTTGATTACTTTAATTTCCTGTCCAATAATTGTTTAACAATTCCTAGATTTTAAGATAGTTTTTATGATTATTGAAAAAATTTCTATTATTTAATCTGATTATATTTGGGGATTATTATTCAGAATTTGATATTGGACTATTTATAGCTTTAATTTCAATTATAATGTTGTGGTTATGACATTTGCATTGACTTTGGAGTTAATATATTGTGATTTTCTAAGGTAGATTGAAATATTAGATCATATTATCTCTTGCTAGCTTTAATTATATTATTTTGAATTAAAGAGATGCAATTAACATTGGCTTTTAGCATCATCAATTCCATTTTGCTATTCTAGTTGCAGTTAGTAAGTTGAGATTTCGGAAAATATTTTGTGGCAATTTGAAGTGGCTCATTTATTAGATTTAAGCTAAATTGTAATTCTTAATTCATTGTTTTAACTCCGGTATCTATTGAAGTCAGAATTACCTACGTTGTTGAGTTGGATGATTGATTACTACCATTGTTTATTAGTGTGTTTCATTTTTATTCATTTACCATCATTCATTTTAATTATTTTCATGTAAAGGCATCAAAAACAAGTGTTTTAATTTCAATTTAATTCATGACATTTAGTTGATAATTCCTCAAATCAATATTTTTTTTAGTTTAAGTTGTTTGCATTTATTTATTACGATTTAATTTCGCTTTTTGAATCCTCAAAGTGCATATGACGTGTATTGTAACTATATTGCATTAATTCATTTAATTTTGTCGTTCTTCAAATCTCAAATAAGTAAACAAAGTGATAGTTGATACTCCTAGCTTCTTAACTAATTCACAAGATTATGAAATCATTAAATCTGTTTTAAATTAATAAATGATATTATGTCATTGGTTACATGTGAGTTTATGGTTAAATAATAATATTCTAGATATAGGACAAATTATCACATATGATTGAAGAATTTAGAATAATAGATATAAGTAACTCTATTTAAGTATTTTCCCTTTAAATTAATGAATATGAGTAAATAAAAATAATCTTATGGTGACAAAAAAAAATGCATCTGGCAACATCATATGAAATTATACCATTGAAGAATATAAAATTTTATTTGAAAAATAACAAGAATACCTTCACTTGAGTATTGATCAAGGTCATCAAATCTAGATCTAACATCATGTAATTAATCGATAATTTATTAATCAAGAAACAACATCACTCAAGTAGATGTTACTCATATATTCAATATTTAATGTCCTATTTGACAGACATCTATTGGTCCTTTTGCTGTAGTGTTTGTTTACATTTTGGCATTTATGTTTGTATCATTATTTTGTTAATGATAGTTAATGATAGAGAGACCTCTCAAATTTAATCAATTTCTTTTTTTATTCGCTCTCCTTTCCCCATAGAGGACCCTTCTTCCCCCATGAATCTTCAATGGCTTTCTTAAGAGACAGCCATATGACCATAGCTTATCTTCTTTTTCAAGTCTCTATTTGATGTACCGTGGAGCATGTGTATCCCCTCCAACCGCAACACCAAACTTCTCACTTCATCTTTCAACTTCCTTGTATATTTGCGAATTAATCCTCTAACTTGTTAACTTAAATATCTATATTCAAGGTAAAAAAAACTTAAATGTTCATATCAAATGAGATTTTGAAACAGAGAAAAATTAAAAAAAAATCATATTTAAGTATTAATTTTAGAATCCAAATTAACAAATGAATGTTAATTACGGATAAAAAATTCTTCTAAACAGTAGAGAGAGTGTCAATATAATTTCGTTTTTGATTTGCTAATATCTGAAAGCAAAACGTTCATAGATGCTAAGTGTGTAGCATGAGTCAAGAAAGCAACCAATAAAAAGAAAGTGGGTCGCGGGTAACAAGAAAATAATCAAATATTGAATTTTTTTTCTTTTAAAGAAAGGAGGAAAAACATTAAATAAATTAAACAATAATCAACTTTTAAATTGGACAAGTTGACGAGAATGCTTTAGATTTTGTCTTGATGTTATCCCACCACCAACTAATAATAAACTATGAACAAGTTGATTGAAACTTCACCCATATTTCCTAATCCAACCCTCGTTGACGAAGAGTCGAAGACTCATCATTCATGAGATAAAGGCCTAACCTTCATATTTCTTTTTTTTTCCCACTTAAAATTTTGTATTATAGCAATTTTTCAAAACCAACTATATGTATTTATATTAATTATGAAAATAAAACTAAAAAAAATTCTAAAAAGTTCTATAAGAGCAATGTTTCGTCCTATTTTTTAGAGTTCCATGTAAAATTGAAAATTTATAATATATACATTATCATATGGTTTCATATATTTTTCTAATACATTATCATATGTGAATTAGAAATAAATGTTTCTGATTAAAAGAATGTCATGTCGCCAATGGAGTCATCCCTTAGTGGCTAGAAAATATCTGAAACCACAAGAGCTTGGGTTCCATAATGGTAGATCTTATGTTCCATTTCCGGATGGCATGTATTATAGAAACTGCCACACAAATAAAGAAAAAACTCAGGATTTGCATGGATCGTTGCAAAATCAACACCCTATATTAAGCTGTAGGTGAAGATCCTATGGCTAGTTTTTAGAACTTTCCGCATGAATGATTGAATTCTATATGGCACAAGCAAAATCCAAATGTTCCCACAATATACATTTCCTCTGGTGCAAGTGTTGGTCGACGAACTACTCTTAACACGATGTAAGTTAGTTGTTGCTCTGCACTTGATCTCTCTGATGATCATTAACTGCAGAATCGTTGGACACTTTATACTCTCAGGTTATTCAATTTTCTCTTTCTTTCGCCAAGGAGTAGTGTCACTTTGTGCTTTCGTGCTCGTAGGTTTTTAACCATGGAAGGAGACGATGTTCAGGCTTCCAAGGAGAGAGGAGAGCCTAGGTGACTGGGTGGGCTAACGGAAATTTTTAACTATGTTTAATGGTAAGGACTAACCTATGTAAGGGTACAAAGTTAAAGGATCCAATAAAAAGAAAAAAAGTTTAGGGGTCTAATGCAAAATCAAGGCATACTTTAAGGACTTCCAAATTAGTTTTCCCAAAAATAATTTCGCCAACAGATTTGCAGATTATTGACATGTTGATATACAGTTATACACACATTGACTGTTGATCTAAGGACTGGTTTGAATTAGTGTTTGAGAAGAATGTTAACGCATTGTTGAGACAAAACTTTTTTCAAGTAATTACTTCGTGTATACCAGAAACCACAAGGTCTTCCATCATTGCTCTCAGAATGAAGGCGATCATTTCAGCTGAAGGCCTTGCTATATAGAGTTTTTGCAATATTGCACCCATCCACCTGAAAGACTTCACAAACATGTTTTCATGGCCACTTTTCTCCTTTCTACTAAAGTTGCTTCACATGTATGTTAATTTTTTATATTGTCTGTGGACAAAGAATCAATAACAATTATTAGCTGTTCTCGGGCATACTGCTTTCCCATTATTTTGAGAACATCTTCGACCTTCCTTTCTTGAAGTTTCTCCAATTCACCCAATTTCATGGAAGGTGCGTTTTTGTACGAGTCTTTCTCTGCTCCTTCGAAATTATGTTCGTGTGTGTGTGTGTGACTATAAAAATCAATGGTTTCGTAGGGAGTACGGTGGAGAGGATTAGAAAAAATGTTTATTTAATAGCCTAATCTGTTAGAGCACGGTTGCTGCTAAATCCTTAATCTTTAAGAGTGTACCGTCGGTGTCACTAATCTCTCATAGTATACATTTTGTTATTTAAATTAGTGGGTCGTGGGTCACAAGAAACTATTGCAATTTTTTTTCTTTTGAAGAAAGAAGGAACAAACATCAAATAAATTTAACAATAATTTGGACAAGTTGACGAGGATGCTTTTGATTTTGTGTTTATGTTATCCCACCACCAACTAATAAAAAACTATGAACAATAAACTATATACAAGTTGATTGAAGCTTCACCCATATTTCCTATTCCAACCCTCGTTGACCAAGAGTCCACCAAGACTAATCATACATGAGATAAAGGCTTAACCTTCATATTTCTCTTTGGCCAAAAAAAAAACCTTCATATTTCTCTTTTTCTTAAAATTTTGTATTATAGCAATTTTTCAAAATCAACGATATTTATTTATACTTCATCATTATATTAATTATGAAAGTAAAACTAAAAAATCTTCTAAAAAGTTATGTAATTAAGAGCGGATATAAGCAATGTTTCGCCCCACTTTTGAGGGTTCAATATAAAATATAAAATTGATAATATATACATTGATGGATCATCTTGCAACAAATTTCCTACCATCTTCCACACCCATCATTGGAGGATCAAACAGAAATAAATACGTAACGGCCAATTTCATAATTATATTTGTTAAAAAAAATTGAAAGATATGACAACATATGAAATTACGTCATCGACCTCTACGTCTGGAGGTCAACTTTATTATGTTACGCAATGAAATGTGCTATTATGGCAAAAAAAATGACATTTTGCAACTTCTTTACAAAAACGATTGCTTTGGGAGAAGATACAAGTCAAACAAAAACACGGCATCTAGTTTGCAACAAATTTCCTTCCATCTTCCTCCATTCTCCATTAGACAA
>QFDD01011455.1:0-11999 GCA_006871305.1 Vachellia collinsii
CTTTCTCTTTCAAATAAATTTATATTAAAAAATTCTTATAAAGACTTTATGAGGAGTACCTATATCTAATTTATTTCAATCTCCACTCACCAAACCCTTCAACTGTATAATTAATTCCTCATAATTGTTCGGCCTATAAGGCCTTACTCATAACATATTACCACAAAACAGGCTTGAACATCAAAAAGGCCTCATTCATGAAAGTGGTGACAGTTTTTTGTTTAAATAAAAGAAAATCAAAGGATGCATGAATTGGTTCTCTTTCTTTTTTCAAAGATCAATTATACAAAATTCAAAATATACAACTAAAGCTGGTATAATAAAATTAAAGGAATTTGGTACTTGTTCCATCCAAAGCCTCAAAAGAGATCCCCGCAACATCTATATCATTATCTTTTAATTATTATTATTTTATGCTAACATTTTTTATCATCAATATACTAATATATCTCTAAATAATACTAATATAATTTACAATAAGTTGTACTATTCATTACTTGTGAATACGATGCTTTATTCCTTATATATTACACAAAAATGCATTTATTTTTTTTTAAAAATATGAGTAGTATATATAAAAGTTACTCTTACTTGATAGATTTTTTTTATTTTACTTCATATCCAATTTTTCTTCACTTTATGTACCAAAACAAGGAATGAGGAAAAGCGTGCGTGCGGCTGCTACAGGACTTTGAAATTAATAATGAAAATGATCATAGTTAATATAGTCGTGCTTGTAAAGAATTTTACCTTTTTAAATAAGGTCAGATCCAGGAAATTTAGACAAACCTCTTCTCCTCATTTTTTGTAGAAAGAATTTTAGGGGAGTAAAATCCAGCACCATGATATTACAAAGCATGTTTCAATGCTCAAAGAACGCTAATAAATATACTTACAAATTGTCTATCAACAAAATCTCCGTATTAATAATGAAATTTAAACTTATAATTTAATGGTTCATGAGTCAGTTCATTACCAATTGGACTAGCTTTAGTTAGTCTAACCTATTCTCTACTCATTCACAATATAACTCTGCACTACTACATTACTCAAATGAAAAGAGAAATTAATATCTGGGTGGCCCTTGACAAGCAAAATTCTAATTTTTTAATAGCTTTTAAAAATTAATCATACAACGAAATTAAATTTGAAATATAAATGCAAAAAACTAAACATGGAAAATAAATTATATATTCTTTACATCGTTTAAAATATCATCCAATAGTCATACACAGCCTTAATCCTTAATATACGATTTAATTGATTAATATGATGAGATTAAAGAAGTTAAATAAATTACTTAATTATAGTTGTATGATTTATATGAAATACTTATATGTATCATTAGACTATATATAAATTTATAAAATAGATAAATTATAGTTTAGAGAAAATAATAAATATAAATATTTTAAAATAATTTATTAGTTTCATTAATTTCTCTAAAAAAATTTTTAATATTAAGGACTGGATGTAGTAATATTTTTTGATTTTTTTTTTTGCAAAATTAAAAGTTTTCACATGTCAAACATCCTTAATATAACAAACAAAAATAATAATTAGAAAGTGAAGGAAGCAGAATCACTTTCCTTAAAGGTAAATCAACCCCGTGACCAACAGACTGGACTCGTGTGTATGGATGGATCTTTAAATTTCTATAGCTTTTGAAACATTAATTTTGTTTTTCATTTATTAGACTTCTATAAAATGCAGTTTGTTTCCTTCCTCTTTTTGTCAGCTGTTTAAACCAATTAATTTCTTTGGTGATGCTCATAAGTGTGTCAGTATGAGATTGGATTCCCACCAAATTGAAACATATATGTGACAATGCGTTTCAGGCTAATAAACAAGGACGCATTTATTGTGAGATGTATATATATATATATATATATTTGTCATGATAACGGAGAAATTCATAATGTTTTATTATTACTTCTATTTATTTTTGTAACTTGGATTGGCAGCAAGTTTTCAACACTCTCCCTCTTATTGCTTCTGATCACAACTCCTTGTTTCTCTCAACTGAGCGCCAATTCAACAAAAAGGAATAAAATAAGTTCGAGAATTTTTGGCTCAGTTCGTTTATCATCAAGAACATACTCCTGGCTCTCTTGCTTTAAAGGTTCTTGGAAAGCAAAGTAGAACCTTTTCTGCATTGACTTCATGGAGAAAAAATAACATTGGCAACCTTGCTTATCGAATATCATTGGCTGAGAGTAATCTTCAGGCCATCTCCTTATCCATATATCTGGATGAAAATCCTCCTAATTCTCAAATCTCAGAGTTTATAAATGCTAATTGGAAATTCTCTATGACTGTCAAACTAGTTTTAGGTCTCAGAGAGCAAAGATTAAATGCTCCGTAGAAGAGAGGACTACTAGTTCTTTACATGCCTTGGTTAGCAAGAGAACTGCTTCCAATTTTATTCATAGCCTCCGAACTCCTAACGGTAGCTAGTCTTTTGATGAATCAGATCGAAATCTCTTCAATGGCATTACAGTATTTCCAGGACATTTATCAAGATCAGCATCGAGCTTCAATACATCAAATTCTAGATGGTATATTTCATATTCAGCTGCCATCTTTGGTAGAGGAAGATTTATATATTTATGCAACCCATCTTCACTCAAGAGGTTAAAGAAGCAAACTTTGGATTACCAAAAGATAGTACTCCTGGGCCTGATGGTTTTAATGCAAATTCTTATCAGTCAGTCATATTGAGATACAGTGAATGAATATATTTTTAACATGGTGATCCACTTTTGGAACTTAGAATTTGTGATGATCTTATATAAACTGAAGCACAATCATATTGATAATCCCAAAATAAGCTAAAGAGTAATCACAGGAATACAAAAAAAAAAAAATGCTAGAGAGCTGAGGAAATGAGAACACAAAGCAGTAAGAGAGAAGAGACTCCACAGCCATAGAGACGGTGACGATGGCCAAAGAAGAGAAACACAAGACAATATTCCACACCCGTCACACTGCCTTCCATTCTCCTTTATGTTGGCATTCCCAAATCCGATACGTGTTGAACTTGCTTGGACCCATTTTAATAAGCTATGGGCCCATTAACCTCGAGCACATTCATTAGCCCATTAACTTTGGGCCTATTCGTTACAGAATACATGTTGCACAGGCTTAATAAAACTTCCATTGACCTTATCTCTAAGACCAATCATCCCCAAACTTTTGAGGACTTGAGACCCATCTGTAACGTAGCTTCCAAAATTCTCTCAAAGCTTTGAAGCGATCGTTCAAGAATGTTTTGGACAAATTAATAGCTCACAATCAATGAGCCTTTCTTAAAGAATGATTAATCCCTGACAACCAATCATGTTAGCGGCTGATTTGATAACCCAAATTCATTCTGCTCCCAATCAATGTGCCTTTCTTAAAGTTAACGGTTATTATCATATTATGATTTTTATAATTTTTATTACATACCTTATGATTTTAAAAAAAAAAACATATGACATTCCAGACATAATTTTAATTATTTTTAAATACTTTAAATATGTAAAAATAATACAAGATCCTTAAAAATTTTTAAAATTATTTATTTAACTGTTTATTTTTTAAATAAAAATTTAAAAAATATAAAATACTTGAAAAACGTATTTAAATATTGATTTGACCATGCATTTTTAAATAAAATTTATAATACACTTAATTCATAGTTAAAATAGCAACTGTTACTTTTTTAAATAATACGGTATATAATAAAAATTATAAAAAATCACAATATGAAAAACATCGTTAATTTTAATGGTGATGTTAATCACAGTGGAATTGATAGATAAAATAGGAAACATTATAGTCATTTAGTTAAACTTTTAAAAGTTAATAAGGTTATGTGTAGTTTACTCAAAATTCAGGGGTATTTTATGTATTTTAGCTTTAATTAAATTATCCCCTCTACTCCACTTTTCAAAATCTTCCACTTGTGTTTTCTAGGAAAATGATCACCACTCAAGCTGCTTTCTTAATTTGCCCCAGTTACAGGTTATCATCCTCTTCCTTTTTATATGATACAAATAATCAAATTAAGTATATTATAAAGTTGGTTAAAATTTGTTAAATGGAATAAATATGTCAAAAAATATAACTTATTTCTGAAAATAGACTGAGAGATAAATGAGTGAAAAAAAGATGAGAGAATATAATTAATTAAGAGTAAAAATAAAAAATGTATTAAATATTCAAACATATTTAAAGTGTATCTTGTTAAAAAGATTAGACACATTTTCAAATTGCAGTTTATGAAAATGATGGGACGGTGCAGGGAGGACAAGACAAGTCCTCAATTAGCTTGACAGCATGCACAGCCAAAAATAATAAATATATAATAAAATATTAAGTGTTAATACACACACATATACGTAATTGTTTTTTTTTATGGAAATTAAGTATTACTTTCTTTCGTATTATAAAATTTATTCATAAATACATTTATGTCAAAAATTTTAAAAGTCACTCAATTATTGATCATTGTATTCTTTTTAATTTTTATCATGGCTTTCCGCAGCCCCATCTCGTGACTTCGAAGATAGGTCTTCAATCAGCTAGTTTGCATACGGAGGCATAGGTTCTTGACACTTCGTCTGGGCATGCTTTTTTCAGAAATGTCAAATCATGTGCTAGTTTCTCGAATACACTGTTTATAATTCATCTTCTTATATATATATATATATATATATTAAAAGTTTTCAGCCAAATGTAATTACGATGAAAGAGACTTCTTTATGAAAATCAAGTCATCTTTATTATAAATAATTAAGTTAATTAATTTCATTCATATATTTAATTAACTTAGATATCTAATTTTTATATTAAAGATTAGAAGTAATAATTCTAAACATCCATTGAGTTTTAAAATTATTTTCTTCAATCATTCATCTTTACAAATTCTCAATTTTCTGAGAAGTTGCCACTAATGTCGAAGATTTTTTTTTTTTTTTAAAGTAAGGGGATATATACCCAGTGAATAAATAATTATTAATTCATTTACATGTGTATTTTTCCTAGGCCGTTTATTACAAGAGACTTCTAAGAAATTCTTATGTATTAATAAAAATAATTAAAATATTAAATGTATTATAAAATCAAGTGCTTTGTAATAGTACCCTTTTTAATTAAGTTAAATTTCATTATCTTTATTAAATATGGGTATAAATAAAAAGATATTGAACGCTTATTGAAATGAATAAAGTTTCTCTCTGTTTTTTTTTTACCAGAAATTAAAGTCTCATAAAAAAAACGATATCTAACAAGTCTTCTATAAATAGGAAGCAGAGAGAGCATACTTGTTAACACCCATTGCGTTTACACCATTCTCATCATTTTGTTTAAAATTTCCTTGAAGAAGGATTTAATAATTGCAAATTAAGGATGAGTAAAAGAAGATAAGCAAAGATAATTAAAACAAATATTCAACGTGGGATCCATGGTTCTAACTAGAGCTGGTAATTCCGCTGGTTGACGGCGGGCTCAAAACACCCGCTTACATATAGGTTGAGATTTTCCCAACCCAACCCGTCAGCCCGCCCCCCCTTTTTATATTTTTCTTACTCATAATATTTTTTTAGTTTACGTTTAAAATATATTTTTTTATTTGTTTCAATATCTCAAATAATTTTTTTTTCATAAATTTAATTAATAAAAATACATCATAACTTGAACATAAAAAATTTAATTCAAATTTTATATAATACAACTTAAAGATATATAATACACTTTATAAGATTGGATTTAAACTAAATATAAACTAATCAAATTATCAATAGACATACAATATTAATTAGGTTTACATTATGATTAGATGTTATCCACATATCTTTTATAAAACAATTTTAATTTTTTAAAAATTTTTAAAAAAAGGGGGGGTTGGCAGGCTAACATGCGGGTTGGCGGGTTAGCCTGCCGCGGGTGCGGGCCAAAAAGACCCGCACCTAAATAGACCACTTATTTCCCAATCCAACCCACGGGTTGGACCCATATTACTGGCTCTACTTCTAACTATTGCGCAATGTGCATCTCTCGGTGATATTTTTGGTTCCGTCACAATTAATCAAAATGACCTCTCATCTCCGACACCCATTCATATTAATTAAAGTATATATTTAATCATATAAATTTACATTAAATTTTAGTTTGATCTTTTGAGTTTGAAAAATGAACTTTTAATCTTTTATTTTTAACATTATTAGTTTCATTTAACAAAAATGTTAGCCTAACCAATTCAAGTGGTGATTTTGCACTTAAATACTATCAAAATATGCTTAAATATTAATTATGTAATATAATCATTTTTATATTATAACATTTAATCATATTTTATAAGTATTTAACTGTAAAATCATCTTTTAAATTTGTTAAGTTAGCATTTTTTGTTAAATAAAACTAACATTGTTAAGATTAAAAAAAATTAAAATTGGATTTTTTTTTAAACTTAAAAAACTAAATCTGTAAACTCTGGGGACTTCAATCCTAATTAATTTTTTTTCCATTCTTAAAAACTCTTCCTCATTTGTCTAATGGCAAAATGTTCACCAACCCATTTGTGGATACTGCAATCTATCTTTTTTTATTGTCCCAACCAACATGTTCAAAGAAAAGTTTCTTGTTGCATTCTATTGCTAATCTATCTTTTAAAATGTTTTATTATTAATTTCTCGAGTTATGTTAAATTGTTAAGATTTATAAATATCACCTTAACACATTTTTTGTGTGTGTCTTTTGATGAATTGCGGCATACAAAAATTGTATTTTTCTCGTCTCTGAATTATTCTCTTCTTTCTATGTGTCTATACATTCCTCTCTATTCTCCCTTCTCATTTCTCCATCTTGCATTGCTTATTCATTCATTTTTTTTACAGCTAAGGAAAAATGCATTGAAGAATAATTTAACAATTTTAAATTGACGAGAGAGAGAGAAGATAAAAATATAAAAGAAAGTGTAAGATTCAACGAACATGGTTTACATTCATACCCACCGTCTGATGAGATTACAAAACTGTTGTTAGTAGATAGTGATGGCTCTGATATTTTGGTAGCTTCAGATAATTAATATCTAAGAGATTTTCTTTTATCTGTAAAAAAAGTTACTGTTTGAATAACCATTAATGATGCAATGTGTATCTCTCGTAGATATTATATTGGATCCCTCCCATGAAGTCTTGGCAATAATATTATTCAAATGTCATTAGTTAAATGTCCCTTTCACTTTTGTTGGCTTATGAGAAAATGAGAACCACTTAGGCTGATTTCTCATTAAAGTTGCTCCAACCTGCAAGTTCCAAGAAAAATCCACAATTTGATAGACTGCACTCACAGTCACAAGCATACACGTCCTTTACTTTTATTTACTGTAGGTCACCTTCTAGAAGGAACTATTAATTATAATGGTTTTAAAAAATAATAAATATTTTTTGTATTTATCCATATTTAATGAGGGTTTTAGTCTCTTAAATCTAAAAAATATATCTTCAGTCTCTTAATTTTAACGTCATTAGTTTTATTTAATGAAAAAATTGATTCAATAAATTTAAATGGCAAGGAGGTATCAGTAATATATGTTTTACAAAATGCTTTTTTATATATGTTTTACAGAAAGTCTTAAACTATCATCTCTTTTCAAAACAATGCGGTTAATTAACTATACATTATAAAAAAAAATTCTCCAATGAAATTTGGCAAAAATGCAAAAAAAAAAGGACAAATACTTATGTAATTCTAAAGTGCTATATCATCCATACTCTCTCTTTACTGAAAATGTTTAAATTGTCTTTTTTATGAGTCCTAGTAATAATATTTATTAGGGAAATTAATCTTTTAATCGTTTAACTAATTTATAACTTAGCCCCTCAACTATAACTTGATATTAGTCAATCCTTTATGTTTTCACTTTTTATATTATTTTCTTTATCATCTATAACAATTATTCATATGGTAAAAATTACTTCCAACTCAGCTTCACATGTAAAAAATTCTTCTAATTTAGCTCCCTCACATTAGGATAACGAATTAACTTCTTTAACATTTTATTTAAAGTTACAACTTTGATTTGGGAACGAGGGAGGCAAGAATGATATTGAGGAATAATTTCTAAGAAGAAGATGACAAGTTTCAAAATGGCAGACACTCAAATGAATAATGTTCTGCATAATTTTAGATTTCTAAAACACTTTAAATTAAATTATAGCTGTTAAGGCCAATCAATCAGTGTAGAATGCATAAAAATAACCCTTCTACCTACCCTGCCCAAACAGAGTCCTTCGATCATGGTCTCTTTTATACGAAGTCAGTCTTTATGAAATGTTGTAAATGTTATATGTAAGCATGTCAAAAGAAGAGTTTTAATTGGCAAAAAGAAAAAGAAGAGTTTCACGGTGTTTGAGATTATGAGGTTTAAATGAATATTAAATAAAATATGATTTTGAATTAATAAATGAGTTAAGAAGATGAAATGATTTGTACATGATAAAAGTCATTGAAGATAAATCCGACAATATTCTCTTTTCCTTTATGAATAAGTTAAATGTGTAAAGGATATAATATCATTGAAAGTTTTATGAAAATAACAAATACTTTATTGAATGAGGATTTGGTCAGAAAACATCAACCTCTAATGTGGAGCCCGAAACTTGAGAAAAAAAGGCTAATCTGATAAGAATTTTGTGGATCAACGTTTATGCCTCTTTTGTACGATTAATTCAGAAGAAAAAGAAACAGATAAGCTTTTATTTAATGTGTATGCAACATTTCTGATCCATTGCCCGTTTTGTGATTTGTTTTTATATTAAAAACAATGCCATCATTAATATTTTAATTGCCGAATAATTTTGCAACTGTGGATATGATGATCTCAAATAAGAGGTTTAATATATAGGTTTGAGCTTTTGTACACCTCTCTTTCTTCTCTGATATATTATTCTACATGTTGAGTTCTATTATTTTTACTGTTCTCTTCATAATCCTGTCTTACAAAAAAAATTCGTTTAATTTTGAGGAGAACCGTATTTTGTTTAGTCAGGAAATGAAGAATAGCTTTTAATAATAGTATCCTTAGATGTGATTTGAATTAACTGTTTATTTACAAATGTTATTGCTAACATGATGATTATAACATTGTAAAAAAGTTAGAATATCCATTTAATTTCCTTTCTCACTTTTCAAAGTCTTTCTTTCTTTTTGTTTTTTGACCTGAACTTTTCAAAGTCTTTCAAGAATTTGTTTAAACTATTTTCAAAGTGTGCGTGCACAGACAATAATTGCGTTTGCCACAACATTCTCATTTGGTCCAAAACCTCCTTCGTAGTCATGACACTCCACTTGAAGTTACGTTGAATTGTCAAGATTTATAAATATCACCTCGACACTTTTTTTTTTTTTTTGCGTCTTTTGATGAATTGCGGCATACAAGAATTGTATTTTTCTCCTCTTTGAATTTTTCTCTTCTTTCTGTGTGTCTATACATTCCTCTCTATTCTCCCTTCTCATTCCTCCGTCTTGCATCGCTTATATCTTTTATGGCTGAGGAAAAATGTATTGAAGAATGATTTAATAATTTTAAATTGATATTATATTCTCATTAAAGTTGCCCCAAAGTCCACAATTTGTTAGCCTGCACTCACAGTCACACACATACACATCGTTTACTTATTGTAAGGAGGCGCCAGTAATTTATGCTTTACAAATCTTTTTTTACATATGTTTTACAGAAATTCTTAAAAAAACTATCTTTTCTTTTCCGAAAATGCTGTAGAATAACTCAGACACGTTAAAAAAAAAAATTCTCCAATGAATTTGGCAAAATAACAAAATAAATAATAAATAAAGAAAAATATTTACGTACTTTCAAAGTGCCACATCATCTATGCTCTCTCTAATGAAAATATTTAAATTATCTTTTTATGGGTCATACTAATATCTATTAGGAAAAATAATTTATCTTTTGGCTTTCTAACTTTTAACTAATTTATAACTTAGTTTCTCAATTATGATTCGGTACAACTTAATTCTTTATGTTTTCACTTTTTATATTATTGTCTTTATCATTTATAACAGTTATTCATGTGGCAAGAATTACTTCCAACTCAACTTCAAATGTAAAAAATTCTTTCAATTTAGCTCCCTCACTAGCTCTCCTGACTCAAATCACCATCCACCCCCGCTTGCCACTCTGGTTATCTGGTCACTCCTCTTCTCTCGTGAAGTGTTATAATTGAGGAATCAAATTAGAAGCAAATTAAAAGTTGGAAGACAAAGATTAATTTTTCTATTTGTTATAATGGGTTATAAAGGTAGAGAAATATTTAAAAGAAATTTATGGATATTAAATTCACAAAATAGAATTATTGAAATATTTTTATTAGAGAGCATAGATAATAGAAACTCCAAAAATCTGTAAGTAATTTTTCAACAATAAATAATAGTAAATAAATAATGTGCGACAAAAGGGAGTTAACCTTAAATTGAAGTGATTGTCAAATATGGCGTTGGCTTTTTTTTTCCTTTTGTGTTGCCGTCGTCAATACGTTTATAAAAGTTAAGAGTCGTACTTAAAAGAAATTAATTTTTACCATTGATTCAATATAATTTGATATATCTCATGGTATACTTTTTAAAGTTAATATGATGAAGATCAAAATTATATACAATATCAGGGTATATGTAAAGTATGCGATAATTTTTTTTTGGATAAAGTATGTGATAACAACTTAATGGAGAAAGTTACAATAACGTGTTAAAATTTTTCAAGAAAAATTGAGGGGGCAAATCACAAATTTTAGGATCTTGCAACTTGGAAGAAAAGTCTTCAATCAGCCAGTTAGCAAGCGAATGTGACAGTGCAAAAATTGACATCAAGACATTTATTTATTTTAATGGATTGAAAAAGGAAAATAAATTAAAATTTAAAATATAATCGGAAAGAATTATGATTTGTTCAAGGAAAGATTATATTTTTATTATTTATAAATGTATTTTTTCATTTTATTAACTAATTAAATTAAAAGTTTATTTTTCTCCTCACTTTTTGTTTTTAATTATAATATAAATATCTATAGATACGATAATTCTCTATAAAATTAATTAAAAATAAAAAGTGAGGAGAAAAAGCAGCTTTCAGCAATGATGTTCTTGTTTACTCCTTGCTGTGAATAAATAAACTCAGTGAATAAACAATTGTAAATTCTCCTGCCTATATATATATGTATATATCTAACATCCATTGCATATGAACCGTTCTCGTTTTGTTTAAAATTTCCTTCATAGCCATGGAATTCCTCTTCAGAAAACTTCCGTTTTGGTGCGTACTCTTAGTTGGCTATTTAACGTTGATCCCATCTCCTGTTTCCTCTTCCATGACTTCATCTCTAAATAGTGAAGCAACTGCTCTGCTGAAGTTGAAGGCCAGCCTCGACAACCAAAGCCAAACTCTTCTACCTTCATGGAGGGAAGATATTAGCAGTCAGAGTTGCAAATGGGTTGGAATTGCATGCAACGAGTTCAACTCCATTTCCAATATATCTCTTGGAGGTTTTGGATTAAGAGGTATGCTTGATAGTCTTAATTTCTCATGTTTCCCCAATCTCCAGTTCTTAGATCTTGGAAACAATCAGTTTATTGGTTCAATTCCTCATGAAATTGGAATGCTAAAGAATGTAGTTTTACTTGACTTGTCAAGCAACTATCTCTCTGGTAACATCCCCACTACTATAGGAAATATGACCAATTTACACCATCTTTACCTTTACTCTAACCAGATCTCAGGATTAATTCCAAGTGAAGTAGGGAAACTCTTTTCTATGGAAACATTGGATTTGTCAGAGAACAAGATGATGGGTTCAATCCCACCCTCTATTGGGAACTTGGCCAATCTAAGCACCCTTCAATTTTATCAAAACAACCTTTCTGGATCTATTCCTTTTGGAATTGGAAACTTGACGAGGCTTTCCTTTCTATCATTGGGGCGAAACAATCTTTTAGGATCT
>QFDD01011460.1:0-12907 GCA_006871305.1 Vachellia collinsii
CCATCAACACTAACTGTAGTGGCTTTTGATGTTAAGAGAGGAGAATAAGAAGTACACATGCCACAATGTGATTAACATTTATCAGTTGCAATTTTCCGCATCCCAAGCCTTTGCATCCAGTATGTAAGTAGGGCCTGGCACAGAATATCTAGGTGATAGAAAACTGAAGTGGCTCAGTTCATGTTGTTGAGATATTCTGTAACTTGTGCATTTCTGCCTTGCGAGCTTAGATGTGCTTGCTACTGCACTGGGCATAAATGTTTTGGTTTTTTGTTACATTGCTAAGGCATATTACTGCAAAAGAGGATTTAGTCAAATGAAATAGGAAGAATGATGATATAGTCTGGTTGAGCTTTGATGCATGGTGCGTTTCTTTGCTGTCGTTGCCAGTCTCAGCAACTGCCATGATCCTTTCATTCAATTTGGTGTTTCAACAGTGTTGTGCCATGTTTATGTATGCCCTGAAGGAGGAAAACTATATCTAGTATTGTTATGTACATTTCGAATGCCAGTCGTGATACATGTCAACACCTACATTTTGTAATGGCTATAGCGTGGGAGTTGTGACTGAGGATTATTCTACAATTCATTCATGTGTTGTTGATATGAGCACTGAGAAGTGTCTTTTGGGCTACGATGAGGCTTCCGTCCTTAGGGTAGAACTAGTAAATACAGGTTAAGGTACATGTTTTGCCCTGAAAGTGTTTTTTCGGAAGAACGTATTTTGCTCTGGAAGATTTTGCTGGAACAATGTTATCCTGAAAGTATAAAATCATAACAATGTTGTTTTGATTTAATGGAGGGTGAAATGGACGTTCATCATGTAAGATAAGATGTCATATCTTTTTTCATGTAGAATAATATTATCTAGAAAAATGTACATTTTCGTTTCAGAAGTTTTATCGGAAGAGTAATTTTATTCTAAAAGTTTTCTAAATGAGTAATTTCGTTGAGGAAGTTTTTCAAAAGGGAGAATAATGTAGATATCTACGTAGCAGATGTCGGTTTGTCTTTCCATGTCGGTTTGTCTTTCCATTTAATTAATGCAATATTGTTTTGTTTTTATACATCTAAGATAAAAATATACTTTATATCTTTTTTTAATTTTTAACTTGGGAGAATTGTGCTGTACTTGAATGTCGCTTAAATGGAAACACGTGAATGCGTATTTTTGGGGTCATCATAATTAACAAGCTGAGGCTACCCATGATGGATAATTGGTCTGGCCCAACAACTGGAAAAAAAGAATAATCCTTGTGTGCCCCATAACCATATATACTCTATTCTACAATTTTGTTATCTTCTTTTTAGCCTTTAAGTCGAGTTGTGAAGTAATCTTGAGAGCTGGAGTTTGCAAATTGTAATGAAGCATTTTTTGGTTTTTGGGTAATGGTGATTGTGTTTTTTTCTTTCCTAAAACATATGTATCTTCTTATTTGAGATAATCATGTTCAAAATATTGCTGGACATTAAATGTGAATACATCTTTTAATGGAGATTCAAACTTCAGTTCATTACATTATGCGAAACTAACCCATTTGTTTAACCCAACTTTCATCGTGCTTCATTTAAATTATGAACCACCCTTCTTAGTGAAAAATGAAGACTCATTGTGATGGACTCTACATTCATCCACACTCCTATCAGACCATTGCTCATCACCATATAAATGGCCCAATCATATTACCATCTTCCCCAATACCCACTCGATTCTGACTACAAAGGATCTGGAGGCTCAGGAGCAGCTTAGGATCTTTGAACTTTGTTTCGGTACTTGTACCTCTGGGAAATAGCCACAAGTATGGAGCCATGTGGAAAATCCCATGCTTTCTTGCCTCTTCCATCTCTTGTTTCAAGTTGTGGGGGTGTACTCTGTAGGCTCCATGACATGGCTCAACGTCATAATTTCATACAAGAGGATATTTTTTGAGAAAAACTTTTAACAATATTCATTCATATTGATTGAAATTATTTATGTAAAATCTTGTTATCGCTTTGTTTTTGGGCAAAAGCTTCGTTGGGCCTTGGTTGACGACAAATATCAGATAAGAGGGGATTTCAGACCTTGTCAACATATTCAACCCAACCATGGCTCATTCTGTTGCTTCTCTTTTTTGCTTTCTATGAGTTCTAGTTTATTGGAGAAATCTGAGCAACTAATGGTTTGGTGTAGGCTGAGTGACCCACATGATGTCACAACAACGTGCGTACATCCTGGCTGCCTAACGGCATTTATGATTTATGTGCGATTCATGTACACCGAAGATCCAACTTGTACAAACACATCTTCTAACATTGGCCATTCCTTTCTTTCTACTCTACCCGCCCAGTGAAGCTGCTCAACTTCCTTAATGTTTTTAAACTGTGTGTAACTGAAAGGAGGGGATTGAGTCTTCCAATGCACAAAATGCTATGCAGATAGAATTTATTGTTGTGAGAAACAGAGAGCGCACGACGTGTGGTCGTCAAGTGTCTTAAATCCGGCTGATGTCTCCTATTTATTACCCCCCATCGTCCATCATTCCCTACTCTAACTCCCACGCAATCATTATGTTTCCTACCACCATAGACCACTCTGTTTGGGCCACGTCGTGACATAGGATAGGAGTATCTACAACTGTAAAAGGAAAACCAGAGATGCAATAGAAATAGGTAATGGCTGTATCAGTCACAGTTTTATACCGAAAAATGGGGCGACGGGGGGATGAGGCCGAAGAGCAGAGATGAACATGGGTGCCGACTTGGGAGCGAACGAGGTTGCGCCACGTGGCGGATTCGATGGAGATGGCGAAGCACGGGAACAAGACCGTGGCTTTATAATGGAGAGGGCATGAGGCGCTGGCTGATCATGAAATATCAGCAATGCAAATCCCATCATTTTCAGTGTGATAATGACTCCGATGCCCCTTTTCTCATATATTATCATTTCCTTATGTATTTTACGGATCACGCTCTTATCCCAATTAAAGCCTCTTCACAAAAAAGCAAGCTTGGAAAATTTTATATTTTCTCTGCAATTGAGATCAAGTTGTGTGAGTCGAGACCATTTCTAGGAATATCCTTGCAACAGGGGCTTCTTCCTGTGTCCTACTACTTCATTCATGTCCTTCCATTTCATCAAGTTGCATCATTAAGGCATTTGCCCACACTGTTGGTGGCGCTTTCTCTACATCATGCTACTATGTCTGAAAAAGAATCATTCTTCTTTAAGATTCAGATTACGTCGAGGACTGAAACTTGGGCTACCATAAGTCTGGAGGGCCAGACACAGAGCCCTGATATCGATAATTATTCTCAATATTATGATTGATTAAAGACCACAAAACATGGGCTGTTTCTCGTTTCTCTTTTGATCGTTTTCCATTTAATCGCAGTCACGTAAAACTGGCGCATTCATAAGTGTTGCTGTTGGGTTACCTGCCTGTCACTTTACGACAATTACGTGTCGGTAGAAATATTAACACTGTTTAAACTTTTTCCTATTTTCCTTCCGGCTGATTGCCATTAATATCCCCACTTAATGCCGCTCACTTCAACTTTCCCGCTAATGCAACGCTATGCCGAATCCATTTCATCAGACATTAATAAATAAATATGCTATCTTTATGCTTTAATTTCAAAATCTGTCTGGTTTTCCCCTCCAATTAGTTTTCGAAATTTATATTCATTTATTTGATAAATCCAAATTTATGTTACTTTGGTTGCGAAGGCTGCATCAAAAGGAAATCAAAATATTAATTTCGAAAGATCGTAAAAATATAATATTCCAAAGTACAATTATATATCTACGAGCTTGCTTTGCAATTTGAAGTCTAGTAAGAGACAGCTTTCAGCCAGAGCTCAGAGCCTCATAAAACCTCTCGTTTCGTTTCACTCTTATCTCCATTACAAGTTTATAAACAAATAAAGAGACGCCTCCTTCCACATTGAGTTTGTCAGTGCACGTGCATGAGAGTCTGAAGCAGATAAATGAAGAAAATCACATTTTCTCTTGTTGTGGCCATTTTAATCCACCAGAGCTCGGTTCATGTGCTTGTGGATGCAGGGGATGGCTTCGTCAGAAGCAGAGGGACCCATTTTCTGTTGAATGGTTACCCTTTCTACGCAAATGGCTTCAATGCTTACTGGCTAATGTATGTAGCCTCAGACCCATCTCAAAGGTTCAAAGTCTCCGCTGCTTTCCGTGAAGCAACTAGCCACGGCCTTACTATTGCAAGAACTTGGGCATTCAGTGATGGTGGTTACAGGCCCTTGCAGTATTCGCCTGGTTTCTATAATGAGCAAATGTTCAAGGTATTATCTCTCACAAGACTCACTCAAGGACCTAGAAAGGTTAGAAATTTGTGATCTTTGACATGGAGAATTGCTTTTTATATGTTTGAACTGAAGGGGCTGGATTTCGTTATAGCTGAGGCTAGGAAGCACGGGATCAAGCTTATATTGAGTTTCGTGAACAACTACGAGAGTTTTGGGGGGAAGAAGCAGTATGTGAACTGGGCTAGAAGTAAAGGACAGTACCTAACTTCAGATGATGACTTCTTTAGAAGCCCTGTTGTTAAGGGTTACTACAGAAACCATGTCAAGGTTTGCAGAATGCCTGTTATGATTTTCAGTTTGTCCTAAATTTTCCACCCGTCATTTGATCTCTTCTGCTTTTTTTTGTTATATTTTTTCCGGAATTTTTTGAATTAAACAAGAGAAGATGATGCGATTTGTAGTACATAAGTTGAGCTGATATCTGATAGACCATATTAACAATGAGTGACTGTAGTTTTTTTGGCGTCTTGTTGGGCATTACAATTTCTAGTTCTGATACAGTTGAAGCTTTCCACAGAGTGTTATTAACAGGTTCAATAGCTTCACTGCAATTCATTACAAAGACGACCCAACGATCATGGCGTGGGAGCTGATGAATGAGCCCAGATGCACGTCAGATCCTTCTGGAAGGACCATCCAGGTCAAACCATCTTTACCTTCTGTTGCTCCCCTCTCTTCTTTTTCTTTTCTTGTCCCTCCCTTTATTTTCCGGACTTTGCGGTTTCATAGATAGAATAGTGTGCTTTGTTCAAACTGTAGATGCTTTTTGCAAGGAGAACTTTCAACCCTGCCTCGTTTTGAAATTGGTCCGTATCTAATGGTGCATTCCATTATGCTCTATACCTATGCCATACTAAAAAACCATATCGTAATTATTCTCGTTCATACTTTGAATTTCGTGATTTGAAAATGAACTCTTTTTCAAGAGCTGACTCTTAGACTCTCAAACATAGGCTTGGATAGCGGAAATGGCTTATTTTGTGAAGTCCATTGACAGAAACCACTTATTGGAAGTTGGATTAGAAGGATTTTATGGACAGTCAACACCTCAGAGAAAGAGATTGAATCCTGGTTTGGATATAGGCACCGACTTCATTGCAAATAATCGAATCCCAGCCATTGACTTCGCAACAGTTCATTGTTATCCTGACCAATGGTAAATAGCTACCCGCAAAAAAATGCTTTGCCAAAATTCTTCAATTCAATTCCTTCGTCGAACTATTTCTAACAGAGAACATATATTTGTTCATTGCATAAACAGGTTATCCAACACCGATGATCAATATCAGCTTTCGTTCGTCAATAACTGGCTGGGTGCTCACTTTTTAGATGCTCAGTACGCTCTCCGGAAGCCAATACTTGTAGCAGAATTCGGAAAATCATGGAAAGATGCAGGTTACAGCAATTACAAGAGAGATCAGATCTTCAATAGTGTGTACTATAAGATATATGCTTCTGCTAAACGGGGAGGGCCAGCTGGTGGGGCCATGTTCTGGCAGCTTCTTACTGAAGGAATGGAGTCTTTTCAAGATGGGTATGGGGTCATGCTAGGTCAGAGTTCTTCCATAGCAAATGTTATCGCTCAGCAATCTCACAAGTTATATCGGCTTCGGAAGATATTTGCAAGAATGAGGAACAGGGCAAGAGCAAAAAGAGGTGGACATAGAGGAAGGCAAATTGGGAACTGAAGTATAGCCTGAGGGAGCAGCCTAAAGTTGGTCTTGTTTGTGCTTGAGAATTATTAGTTTTAAGTTTTCCTAAACTAGTTTCTTTCTTAGACATGGATATCTTTTTTTCATCCAGGAGGGCATGCTCTGTTCCGTTTAAGGCAGCCTTTAACATTTTGTTTGACAACATTGAGAGTAAATCAGTCCAACTGTGCTTTCATTCAGATTCAAGGTCCATTATTTTATTCCTTTCCGCTTTGGGCGGTCATAAATTTAAATTAAGTTCGAGCTCAAAGCCTTTGAGTCGTGTCTCGAGGATTTCACATAGCGTATAAAACTTGACATTTCTATCCAGTGAAACTAAGTAACATTTTTTAGTAAATTCCGATGAAGCTCCTAGTCGTCTTTAAGCCAATGGCGAATTACATAGATTACAAAACCAAAGCAAATCCCAACAGACCCCAAAACAACAGCGACACTAACCCATCGAGAGGATTCAAATGCATCCAGCACAAACGCCTTCCATAACCAATACCAGAAGATAGAGTCAATGGATCCTATGATGGCACCGACAACCACTTGGTTAGCTGTATGAAGTTGTTGAGATACCCGTAGGTATGACTGCAAACACAGGCAATGCATTATAACATCAGCGATTGATCCTCAAAAACTTCAAATTTAAAAGGTTAATGCTATGGGACCACACAAGTCTCAAGGCTGAATCATCAATATAGAGATGTGATTTAGCATTAGATTGCAATTACATGATACTCATTATCAACAACTCACAAATTCAGAAAGTAAGATGAAACGACGCTAATTGAATGATGCATGTAGAATGTGTTATGTATAACTTGGATAAAGTTTAGGTCAAATGTCATTACAGTAGATAAATATGTTTATCGTTCAAGAGGACCACCAATAAGGAACTCATGTCAAACTCCGATGGTATTCTATCGCCTAGCATAACAGCAGGTGAACGAAAAGAAAGAGGGGAAAATGATGCATGTATAGGTTCTGGTCTATGTAACAACGGAAGTTAGAAAGCTATTTGTGTTCATTAACTAATGGGTATGTTGTCAGTATTTTGTTTTATGTTCTTGTACAGTTAATGTCCAGATGTCAGTGGTATGTGTCTGAGAAGGTCCAGAGATCACTATTGTAGAAATCCAGAATACGTTTCCGTTATGTTTGTGTTCTGATGCACTAAACTAGACATGTGCAGACAATTGTAGTATATTGTTCAGGATGAATATGAAGAGAATGTTCATTGGCAAAAAAAAGAATATGAAGAGAATGTTCAGGAGTTACCCCTATGGCTCTCTTAGTTTATGAGATTAGATTCTGAACTCATGAATCATTATCTGATAAAAGATAAGTTCCTCTATTTCCTTAACCTACTCAGAAACATATCAAACTCCTGTCACTTCTACCGTATGCTTCAGTATTACACTCGCTAAATATGCTATAACGAGCTTTCTATTTTAGAGTTATTTGGGAACAAAAACTCTGGCAATCTGAATAAGTGGTTAAATTCTACCTGGCATTTCAGTGTGTCATAAACTAGAAGCTGCAGCTTACATGTAACAAATGCCTAGAACTACATGCAAACAATATTTGGCCATCTACATACTTCTATTTCCTTAACCTACTCAGAAACATATCAAACTCCTGTCACTTCTACCGTATGCTTCAGTATTATACACGCCAAATATGCTATAACGAGCTCTCTATTTTAGAGTTATTTGGGAACAAAAACTCTGGCAGTCTGAATAAGTGGTTAAATTCTACCTGGCATTTCAGTGTGTCATAAACTAGAAGCTGCAGCTTACATGTAACAAATTCCTAGAACTACATGCAAACAATATTTGGCCATCTACATACTTCATTTGAGGCGAAGGGAAATAAAGAACTAAGAAGGTCTACATTTCTAACAGGTGCAATGGAATAGCAGGAGAATAAGGTACCAGTCAACAAGAAAATTGCCATTCTCAGTGGACTCGAGCCTGGAAAGCTATGTTTCTAGGAATAAATAAGAAATACTAAATATATAAACTTACTAAGTAAGAACCAAGCACCAAGGCCAGCCCACTGATGGAAATGCTGGGTCCACTTAACCCTAGCCATTCTATACCTGCAGCATCATTAGGAGAAACATGAGGTTCGTAATGATATATATCTAAAAGCAATAAAAGACACCAACGCAGCATATTGCCTCAACAGTGAACCTATCTTCTTCCAGTGTTTGCAATGGGAGATTAAACTTTAACATACCAAGACATACAAGAAATATATGAAGTTTCCAAAAGAACTGAGCTAGTATTACTTTTCCTTCCACCAGAACCTTCAACTCAAACATTTAGCACTTTTACAAGAGGAAAGGCATGTACAGAATATGGAAAGAAGATACTTCAAGTCCAGTAACACCAGTGTGACCTTAATCTTTTATCAGTTGTGAGATAGGCATACAATTACTGGACATTAGTGAATATTTCTCCTTGAAACTGATATAAATTTGATGAGTGGGAAGGCGAAATTACTTGACAAAATAGTAAAAGCGACAACAAAGAAGATGGATTGGCCATGTGTAGATGGCATTCCAGGGTCGGATTTTAGGGTAGAAGGCCGTTCCTGGTTCAGTATTCTTTTGAGTGCAACAGAAAATAAGGCATTTAAGACAGATCCAGCCGCAAACCATAAGGATTCTGCATCATGCCTCCAAAGAATGAGAGCACCAAAGAAGGAAGATACCATCCACTTGCTCTGCAAACAAGACACCAGATCCATTAGCCCATTAAACAATGATTACAACTTAATGCAGAGTTAGTTTAACAATAACCAGAATTGGCGGTGGTGATTCGAATGGTGTATTGCAATGGAAGATTTTGACCTAAAGGAGCTCAAAAAAACTAAAAGTCAATCCAACAAGTCTAAAAGAATGTCTTGAGTTATGATATGACGAGATGGTAAAAGAATTTTAGTTGCAGCAGTTCAAAGTAATGGTAGTGGGAAGTCAAAGTGATGCAGAACTTTTAAAGGGTCCAAAAAGGGAGCAATTATGCTTTGATTTTCAATTCTTGGGGAGTAATTCTTCTCTAGGAAAATTCTATGCATACATGTGAAAACGCTAGTGCCGTTAATGTCTGAAACTGGCTAGCGAATAGCTGGCTTGAGAGCCCTAGGGTCCTCAGCAACTTGTCTTCCTGCTCAGTATTTAGACCCATGCACACAATGAAGGGGAAATTATTTGAAGAGCCTTAGGATGCACATTTTAAAAGCGAGGGAAATTGCCCCAATTCTACGGCGTGTGGTGCTCTGTCAGATGGTGGTGGAAGTGGCATTCCCTATTCAGAGTTTTCAAACCTTCTATTGACGGCCGGTGGCCTAGATCCTCTAATTTCATAACAGTTTTCTACAAGCTCATCCTCCGAGATTTCATCAGTTCAGGTTAATGCAAAGCACGCCTTGGTCAAAAGAATAACTTTGATCTTCTTAAAAAGCTTCCTCATGCGGTAATGAACATTCACAGCCTATGAAAGGAAGAGTTTGCTTTATCCCTCCCTCTCAGCTAAAAAATAGCGAAACTAATTGGAATCAAAGCACTTGATATTCATAGTTGTAATAGATAGCGAACAGTCGCACCCATGATTGAATGAGAGAAGTTAAGGGTTACAAACCAGGCGATTGAGGATTGGTTCCAGCTCAAGAAGCGCAAACTTGCCGAGCTGGGGAGATCCATCAATTAAAGTATCTTGTTCAAGCACTTGAACGCCTTCATCATCATTTCTGTCTCGGATAGCATAATTCTTAATCAATCCATCCATGTTATTCTGTAGAAAGAGCTGGTTTCCCCCAGAAAGGGGCCTCTTCAGAACAAAGCCAGAGAAGAAGTTTGATCTTGAGGCAGAAAGGGAATCGGCAAAAGAAGAACGATGACAGAATCTTTGTCGAAGCAAATTGGGAGGCAGACATCCGGAAGAGGGAGTGTAACAAAGGGGGGTGGTAGCCACCATGACGGAGGGTCGTGGGAGCGGCGTCTTACGGAGAGAGCGAAGAAACTACGTGGGCCATTCGAAGCTTTATGTATGAGAGTGGAAAAGACGCCGAAGCTTCAGGCTAAGTTCCCAACAAATGAAGGATTCGTTGGTATTGCAAGTTTGCAATTGGTGTAACCACACAGCCGAGGAGTGGGGCACAACAGTTCCCCGGGAAAATTAGATACAGAGCGGCAAAGAGCCATTTTTCCTGGTGTATGCATCTTCAAACATCGTTTTCTAAACCATTTAACCCTTGTGGATTTTTTTTATAAGATTTTTAGAAATATTAATTGCTTACTATTTATAAGCGCCTTAATACTGCACTGATTTAGTAAATTTTATTAAGGAAGTGTAATTTTAAAATATAATTAAAAATATGAACACAGTAGTATTTCATAACGAGTGATCAGTTTTAATTAATTTTTTAATGTATGTGAAATTTGTTAAATGTCTCTTGGATCGGAATTTGGCAAAGGTTTTCTTTAATAGATTAATGTTCTTTACTTTACCACACCTGGTGGTAATCAGCCGATTCACAACACCTCTCAGACCTTTTCTCTCATAGGCCTGTTTGTGTGAAGTTAGTAAAATCACGTTTACGTTGAAACAAATTTTTTTTTACATATTTATTTTATAAATTAAAAATTAAATTATAAAAATAGTTTTCATCAACGGATACTTAATTAATATGGCCATTAAGAACGTGTACATTTTTTGCGGCCCTGAACAGTACAATAACAATAATCTAGTAGGTGCAACCAAAACGCGTTTTGCATGTGCTTAAAGTAAGATAAATAATTAAGTTTATGTTTGGCAAAAAAGCACTTTCACGTAAGTTGAGATAAAACTCTAATTATTTATCTTACTTTAAGCACATGTGAAATCACTTTTTTTATAAGAACTTACTTCGAATTATGTGAAATCACTTTTTTTATATACAAGAGAGGGCAAAGCCCAAAATAAAATAAAATAAATAAACCATCAGGGAATTAAATCCCAAACAATCGTTCTGTAGCATGTTCCTCAAGTCAGGAGGAGGAGAATTCCAGCACTTTTTAAGAACTGTTTTCAAACATATCATCAATATAGTTGGGCACCCAAAAAAAACTGGATAGCTGGGTAGTTTGGCCCAAAACTAAAAGGGTAGGCACTACTATTAGTTCTATTTTTTTTGCCTAAAATACTTGTATTTTTTGTAGGCAATCTTACTTAAAACATAAAACATACGTTGTGAGCGACTTCCTCCCATCAAACATATTGGTTTATGCTATAAGTTTTTTTTTTCTTTTGGTTCTTTTTTGAGTGAAATAGAGGCTGCCACGAGAAAAGACCAATTCTACGTGGATCTTTCGTTTCCTTTCGTTTCGTTTTTGTTTTTTTGTTTTCGGCCGTGAGGTCCACGGAGGACTGTTAACAATCCAGTGTGCTCTGGCCTTTGGGTGATATATATTCTATACCAATATTGTTCTGAGCTTCAAAGTTGAAATGCTTGCCAAGAGTTCCAACGAAGAAGGTGGCACAATATGTGAAATATTAAAAACAAGACTCTGTAAATTTACATCAGGTTTCAGTTTATTTACTTAGATTTAAAAAGTGTACTTCTAATTATTTAATCTTAACTTCGTTCGTTTCACTTAACAGAAAATGCTTAATTAACAAATTTTGAATTGTGATTATCCAATTAAATGATATTAAAATATAATTGAATATTAATTATTTAATATATTTATTTTTATATTTTAAAATTTAAACATGTTTTATCAATATTTATTGAGTCAGCATTTACCATTCGGTGAAACTAATGACATTAAAAATAAATAACTAAAAATGTATTTTTAAATTTAAAAGCCTAAATTAAAACTTCATGTAAATTTAAATAAACAAATTACTTTAGTAAAAAAAATACAAAAACAGACAAGTGAAGGCATGAGATTACCATGATATGGCCTCTACTTTGAAACCACAGCATCATTGAACTTCCGCTAGAATCAGAATAGACATCTACCCGACGGTGTTTATTTAGCAGACCCCATATGTCCTAATCCTTATCCGTGTCCTGGCTTACGTTTGTGAGTTAAAAGAGGAAACTGGAGAAATTAGGAACCAGTGGGGCCATTATTTAAAGGTTGACGGGGGGCAGCGTGGAAGAACACGCCAAGTCTTGGTCATATTGGCTATCTAAGCATATAAAAGCCGTATGGGAGATTCCCATCGCGTGAACCATCCTTAATCATGACTATGATTAGGGTTGGAGAGAAATCAGTACATGCATTTGGCTTCCAATTATTATGCACCGGTGGGTGCACCATGGCATGAAACCTGTCTTCTTGGGAGTCATTAGACTAATATGTGTCCCATCCATCAACATGGCTGAATTGCAGGATCATCACATGCTATCAATTACTCCTTAAGAGGTCCGTCCAGTCAAAAGGCCTTTGTACCTCTGAAACAATTTGGAAGCAGACCAGTAAGCCACAACCCCACATCACCTCGGCCCACGGAATGAATCCTTCATTCCATAAAGCCTACCACGAAAAACTGATTTCGTTTTTTCTGTGCAGGAGAGGGCTCATGCCCTACAGGCAAAACGAGGGAACTGATTATATTAAATCCGAACGATCACCTTGAATGCAAACACACTCCCACGGACAGAGCTCTGGCAATGGGACCAATGAGCAGCTGCAGCGGTTAGAACAAAGGCACCACCAAAATCAGCATTAATTAATTCCATCCCTCTTTCCTGTTGTTGGAAGCCTCCGTTCATGCTCTTTGCAGATGAAGGGAGTCAATTCATGGGAAACCAGCGATGGCAGAGGCAGCAGACACTGCACAGTCAACGGTCAACTGTCTTTTTGCTGTTAGGTCCTTCACTCCCACCTGTATATC
>QFDD01011461.1:0-11176 GCA_006871305.1 Vachellia collinsii
TAGCCTGGCAGCTTCTCTTTGTTGTAAGATTGCTAAATGAAGTCCATGAGAGCCCCAAAACCTTGCCCATGTTTGAGCTTTCATGGCCCTGTGCATGAGATTATTGTTTATTTAATTAAACAGCGATAAGCAATTCATATTGGTGCTATAACTATGTTTACTTTTGGTCTACTGAAAAAAAAGACAGTGAAATTTGCAACGTAAATCTAGGAAATCCGTCTCAGATAATCAGATTGCTTTTGTGAATGTGACAGACTGAAAATTTTCCACCACAAATTTTCTGTTTTATTGTAGTTATGCATGCACTACTAAGGATCCTTTGCTATGAATCTATGTTATATTCTGCAATACTCTTTCTGGCAAATTCATTGAGCTATTGCTGATGGGGTTTTGTAGTCATGAGGAAAATTTCTAGGAGTATTTTTGAATGAGACTTTTGTTTTTGTATGTTTCAGTTCCAGAAGCACAACTAGACACATTTGTTGTATGCAGAAGCAAAGAATATCTCACAGGCATCCAGCTTGAGGACGGACCAGTGGATGACAGGCAATTCCATAATGATACACTTTGCTTGCTTTTTTATTCTTCACATTGCAAAATTAATTAACTGAGATGTAAATTTTAATGGCAGGTCAATGCTGTTTGAGATGGAGCCTGGTGTCCTCTACTTCATATGTTACAAGTCTATAAAGGCACTTGTGGAGAGTGGAAAAATTGATCTTCTCTGATAATTTTATGCTCTGTGAGATCATGTTTACATTGATGGAGATGCTTCCTGCTACTATAGATGCCTCGCACATGATACCAAAGTTTCTTAAAGCTTGTCCGGACCTTGTAGCTCAGATGATACCAAGAACCCTCCTTAAGGCTTTCTTAAATGTGAAGTGATGAGTTTGAACTCTGTGAAGGGTATAATGGATGCATTGGTTACGATAAAGGAAAAAAGTTTCTTAAAGCTTCGTCTTCTATGGTCATGTTCCTGCCCTATATATGAATGCGGGAATATATGGGATCCTTATTGGGATGTAGTCATGCATTATTTACCCCCGAGACTTCGATCTTAATCAAGAAATAGAAAGAAAATGACATTTCATCATTTGATAAGGATATAATTCCACTTAAATATTGGAAGTCTCAAGGAAGGACCTAGTCTCCTAAAGGAAAACGTGAGTGGATGAAAGTACCCCTCTCTTTTCTTGTTTCCCCCCCTTTCACTCTCACTCTTCCAGTGTTGTTGCTACTAAACTTAGAACTTGTTTGGATTAGCTTTTGAAAGGTGATTTTACGCAATTCAAGGTAAATATATGAGAGGAGTTTTGTCTCTATTTGTGTGAAAGTAATTCTAGAAGTGTTTTTGGAGAGTTGACAAACAAGCCCTTAATCATTCTTTTGATCTAATTTCATAATATGAAAGTTAAAAACCCTTTAATTATAGGAGTTAATTAGAAGGTTGATCTTAGTCCTAAATATAAACCCTTTATTCATTTTATCTCTAATATTTATTATTTTCCTTAAACTAATTAACTTAACTTATAAATTAAGTTATATTAAATATTTTAGGAAGATCAAATCGTATTTGTTTCAATTTAGTAACTTATCAAACTTCTTTAATCTATTTAAATTAATTAAGTAGCTCTTAAATTTAAAATAAGAAGAGATCTTTTTTTTAAGTTTTATATTTCATGAAGTTGAGAAATTTTAAGAATAATTAGCATCTGTTAACCTAAAATACCTATACTACAAAGATGTATCAAAATTACTTGCAAATAATTTGAAGGATAATTACTTGCAAATAATTAGTAATTATCATGGTCAACCGTAACAAAAACAAAAAAAATGAAATATCAGCTGACAATATTTTTTCCCCTTGATGTCACGAAAGTGAAACATATGATTTAAATTTGATCTTTTAGATAAGATGATTTAATTTTTTTATTGTATCATTAAATTATTCATTTCAAAATTTAGCAATTTAAATTTGATTGATTCTTTTTCTTATTATAATTTAACATTGCGATAATAATTTTATAAAATACTAAACCTAAATCATCTAAATGATGCTGTAATAGTTATAAAAAGGGAGAGGAGGAAATATGATGATAGTAAGGGGCAAAAAAAAAAAAAAAAGGGACGTTACGTTTCCTTGATACCACCTCCGAGATACAATCAAAAGCAAATAACCATAAATATCCATAGATATATTTTTACATCCAGAAATGATAATGCTACAAAAATAACAGTAGTAGTTTATTAAATAAAATAAAAATTCAGAATTTAGAGCTATATTTTTTTCATAGGTATAAATATCCTCTTATTAGGAGTTATTAGGAGTAAAGTAATCTTTTGAAGCATTATTATTTACATTCAATTATGGCAATTTTTTATCATCATCCGATTCTTTTCCTTTGCCTTACCTGGGTCTTTCTGTGAAGTTTTCAAAATTTGTGGTCTTTAAAATGAAATTATCACTCCCATAAATCCCTTCCATGACATTGTCCCGGAGGCGGAAGTTGCAGCCGCTGGCAACGACGAAGAGTTCTGCTCGTGAGCTAAAAATACTCGGATGTTATCTTCATTTAACCTGCTCCTGGCATTGTGAACAGATAACGGGCGGCTCCGGAGTCGCCACACTACACCTTTCAGCCTCCACGCCCTGTTTGGGAACGGACCAGCAAGTGGCGGCAAAGCGCCAGCTTTTACCGGCAGCTTCGCTGCATTTTCCAACTCTGATTTTCCGCCTGTCTTGCAAACTCAATTGGCTGATCACATATTGAGGTGATAATCCATTGCCCAAAAGAAAATATTATTTAGCTATTTGTTTACTTCTTATTTTAGCGATGAACACAGCACTTGTTGGTTTGCTTGAATTAGGATTTGAAATGTTTTGATAATTTGATAGTATCAAGCCTTGTATGCTCTAAGGGAGATTAGTTTTGATATCATTGGATTTTAATGTGGGGAATAATTGTTGCTCTGCAATTCTATGGCTAATCAGTGGATTTTAATGGCATTAATACTGTATTTTCTATAGTTGAAACCTTTGAATACGTAGAAAAGGTTCATTTTCTAATCAGTGAAATATTAAACTTGATAATAAATTGTCTAGTGAGATGTTCGTGCTTTTCAAGATTGGCTAATGTGTTCAAGAACTTAGAGCGCCTTTTATTGAATGTTCCATCATGTGACAGAAATAACAACCCTGAGATTATTAGGACCTCATATTGGAATTGTTAGACACGGAGGCTGCATCTTTTTTCTTTCATTTGATATTTTCACGGGAAGCCCATTGCATATGGTTGTTTTGATTACATAGTCAGATTCTTAAATGTTTGTTTGATTATAAATTTTATTCCTGTCTTTGAATTGCAGGCATGGAGGAGTCTACTACGGAATTGTATAATAGACACTCCCTCTGTTCTTAGCTCTTTGAATGCAACAAGATAGCATTCTCCTTTGGCTGCCATCTATATTCAAAGAAGAACAAGATTGGTTCTAATTTATCTTTCTGGTGCCAAAGATTAATAAATCCTTTATCTTGTCAGAACTATGAAACCTCATGCTCAATGCTGCCACTGACCGCCTCATATCTATATCTTCGCGACACCCAGTGAAGTCTTCCAGCTTGCTACATAAGCTCAGTCTCTCTATCTCTGTAGCCTGCAATCATTTCCATAGCCAACGGCCATCATATCAGATCTTCATTACCAACAATGAACTCCTTGATTTCTTTGATGTCATTGTTAAGCGATCCCTTACAGTTCAGCAATCTCAACAAGTTCACTCCCAACTTGTTGTTACCGGTGCTCATCAATCGGCCTTCTTGGCCGCCAAACTTATAGCTGTTTATGCATCTTTTGGGTTTGTCAGAGATGCCCGGAAAGTATTTGACACCGTTGAGGATCTTGAAAATCTACTTTTGTGGAATTCAATTCTTAGAGCCAATGTCTTTCATGGGTGCTATGACTATGCACTTAAACTTTATGCTAAGATGCGGAAGCTTGGAGTTTGGCCTGATGGGTTCACTTTTCCTTTGATAATAAGGGCTTGTTCAAATGTGGTCACCCCCACTCTGTGCAAGATTGTTCACTGTCAGGCTTTGCATATGGGTTTCCGGAATCATCTTCATGTTGTGAATGAACTACTGAATATGTATGGGAAGGTTGGGCTAATGGATGATGCCTGCCATTTATTTGATAGAATGATCGTTAAAAGCCATGTTTCATGGAATACTATGGTTTCTGGTTATGCTTTGAACCATGATCCTCTTGGTGCTTGTAAGACCTTTAAGCAAATGGAGTTGGCGGGTTTCCAACCTAATTCCGTGACATGGACATCACTATTGTCAAGCCATGCTAGATGTGGCCTTTATGACGAAACCCTGATGTTGTTTATGGAAGTGAATACGAGGGGGACTGAAATCAGTGCTGAAGCCCTAGCTGTAGTCTTATCTGTGTGCGCTGATATGGCTTCAATCGACAGGGGCAAAGAACTACATGGCTATATTGTAAAGGGCGGATATGAAAATTACTTGTTTGTGAAAAATGCATTAATATGCACTTATGGGAAGCATGAGCTTCTGGAGGATGCACATAAGCTGTTTTCTGAAATAATGAGCAAGAATATAGTAAGTTGGAATGCTTTGATATCATCATATGCTGAATGTGGATTATGTGATCGGGCATTTTCAGTATTTTTGCAGCTGGAGAAGTCAGATGGTCATCCTCCAGTTAGACCTAATGTCATAAGTTGGAGTGCTGCTATTGGTGGTTTTGCTTCAAAAGGGCGTATTGAGGAATCCCTTGAGCTTTTTAGGAGAATGCAGCAGGCCAAAGTAATGGCCAATTGTGTGACAATCTCCAGCATTTTATCAGTTTGTGCAGAATTAGCGGCTCTGAACCTTGGCAGAGAAATCCATGGTTATGCGGTTAGGGCTTTGATGGATGATAATATTTTGGTGGTAAATGGCTTGATTAATATGTATATGAAGTGTGGGGGTTTCAAGGAAGGACATTTGGTGTTCGGCAATATGAAGGGAAAAGACTTAATCTCTTGGAATTCATTAATTGGTGGTTTTGGTATGCATGGCCTTGGTGAGAACGCATTAAGAACTTTTGATGAGATGGTTAAGTCTGGAATTAAACCAGACAACATCACTTTTGTTGTTGTTCTTTCTGCATGCAGTCATGCAGGACTTGTCATTGAAGGCCGCAAGCTTTTTGACAGGATGTTTAAAGAATTTAAAATTCAACCTCTACTAGAGCACTATGCATGTATGGTTGATCTTCTCGGCCGTGCTGGACTTTTGCAAGAGGCAAGTGGTATCATTAGAGGCATGCCCGTAGAGCCTAATGAGTGGGTTTGGGGAGCTCTTCTTAATGCATGCAGAATGCACAGGGATACAGACATTGCAGAGGATACAGAATCACATATTCTAAGTCTGAATCCAGAGGTAACTGGAAGTTACATGCTACTGTCAAATATTTATGCTGCGAGTGGACGATGGGAGGATTCTGCTAGAGTTAGAATCTCAGTGAAGTCAAGGGGCTTGAAGAAATTTCCTGGTCAGAGTTTGATTGAGGTGAAAAAGAAAGTTTATACTTTCTCAGCAGGGAATGTTGTCCAATCAGGACTGGAAGAAGTGTATAGGATGCTTGAGGAACTGTCACTTCAAATGGAGAGTGAAATTTGCGAATCCAATTATACACTTAGTCAACAACGGATTGATGATGAGGAGTCAAAGCTATTGCTTGTTGCAAACTGAGAGACTAGGTTTGGTTCACTTCAGAATCTGATGTTTTAGAAAAATACCAGCCCTGCTGGCTCAATCCGAAGAGGAAAGCGACTGTTTTTATTATCTTCATGGAAATTAAAATGTCATCCTGAGAAAATAAGACCAAGAACTTTGGAGCAACGTAAGGGGAATTTTACATTGGCAGATGAGATCAAGGTATTTGAAGAGCATGTCCATAATATTATGTTGTGTGCTTTATGCCTCCAGTGCTAGGAAAACCTGACAGAGATGATTTTAGTTTTACCAATGCGAATTTTTTTCCATAAAGGCGTGCGTTTCATTCTCCTCAATCTTATCTTTGATTGCTTTTTATGAAGTCGCACCGTAGCTAGTGCTTGCTATCTAAGAATTGCTCCATGGATCTCACCGGAAATGTTTGATGCTTCTTGGGGCTTCTTTGGCGACCGTGAATACATGGAGCTTTCTCAAAAGGTCCATGTTCTTTTCAACCGTCTGGATTTTCTTAGTGGGACAAACACTTGCAGATATCTTGATGCTGGTTTGAATGCCATGGATGTAGTTCTGAAAAGCAATGTTCTGATTCAATAGAAGTAATTATACCCTGTAGGCCGATTACTTCCCAGTCAAGAACCACATGGGAAGCTCTTAGTAGAAAATTTAATTACGCATCAGTTAGCTAGTTGTGCTCAACGAGTAGTTTTCCCCAGGCCTAACAAGCTTTTTACTACAATGTCAAAATTCACCGACCTGACAAAAACAAGCAGTCAATTGTTTTAAAGAGAAATATATATTGAAGTGGCATTTATAAGTGTATATGCAAACAGAGAAAATATTTTCTTTTTTTTTTTAACAAATGATATTAATTTCAATAGCTTTTCAAGTATGAGTAATGCAGGAGGGTATTTTTAATTCTATAAAAGGAATGAACAATTGTTTCTCTATAGGAAGGGGGTAACTGTAGCCGCTCAGAAGCATTGAGTTGCTTTCCTAATCTTAAGAAGTAAAAATAATGATTGCTGCAAAATTGAAACATTTTATTTTTGGCATAAAAGTGCCAGCAGAAATTTGCGAGGCTAGCATGCTAATGGAAGCCAATGTCTGAGGTCTTCCAAGAGAGTGACTGTATTCTGTAGGAAGAATATTCATTCAGGATGACAACTTCAACATCTATATATTTGATGATTGATGATGATCTTGACGAGCGCAGAACTGAGACTTGAAACATAGTGTCTCAGAGGGGATTAAGTGTAGCAAGCTTAATTGCATTAGTTTTCAGGTAGTACAATTTGTGAGAGTGAACAAAGTTGCAGCACCTTTGAGATCATGATCTTGATCTTGTTCAATGCAATCATCAGCCTCTGCTTTTAATACTTCATTCTCTATCTTAAACAAAACCCCTTCTTCACTGCACATATATTTCAGAATTATGCAACAATAATAACAAATCAAACAAGCAAACAATAATTAAGCCAAAAATTCGGAAAACAAAAGCATCTTAGTTCTTGATAGCTTTGAGCATTTGTCAATTTTTGGTAAACAATAAATTTGACATGTAATTTCTTTGATGCACTACCCTTTAAATGATAGCAAAATCACTAATAATAACTATTGCCAATTTTACTTATATATCAATGTTTAGTTTTTTTTTTTTGAATGAACACATTCATGCACACGTGTTTTTACTTATATATCTCTGTACAACATTGCTATGAACTGCTCATGTTTTTAATTCTAGATGAGTCATTGAACATGTAGTAATTAAATTAATGTATCTTCAATTGATATATTAAAACATAATATAGATAATACAAAATATAATAATAAATTTCATTACTCAACATATTCAAAATCCAAATAAGATAAAAGTTATCGAAAAGATAATACCATTTTTTTCAATTTTTTATTCTTTTTGGCCAACCATAGTTCAAAAGCACTAGTTTTTGAGGAGTTATGAATTGGTTTTATTTGCACCAGTTCATTACTTTTAGGTCTGAACTCTTTTACAAACTTTACTATTTTTTATTATTATTGTAAAAAGTACATGATATTCAAGTTCAGATCTTCAAGAAACAGAATTACAACTTTTTGCAGGGATTCCTCAATTTATATCCAATGCATTTCCAAACTAATATTTTCTTGTTTTTTTTTTCAAACTCTAATGTATTACATTATGCTTATTATGACATGCTCAAACATATTACACACACACACACACACACCAATGCAAAATTAGCAACATAAGATACTAGCCCGAGTAAGTATGACTTGAATGGGTAGGTACAAATATATGCTTCAATGTTAATGACAATTGAGTGAAGTGAAAAAGGTTAGTTCTTCACAGCATTATGAACTAATATTTAAATTCTTATCAAGATAGATGCTTATATTAATATCTGATAGTATCTTAAATGGGATTATCTCTAATAGAAGGATATTTATGTTCAATAAGAAAACACATAATCATGTTAACTGGTAATAATTATAACAATTCATGAACTAAATAAACTAGATATTACACTGCTTAGTGTACACACACATATAAATAAATAATACAATTGAATTGTGTTTTATATTTTTGTTGTTCTTAATATAAGATTTAATTGGAGAGTTGATTTTAATCATAAATGAAGGACATACTTTTCATTTTTATTAATTTTTTTTTTCAAATTACCTCTATTGATACTCTTTCAACAATAATCAAATAAGTAAATGAGTGAATTAAGAAAGATTGTTAGAATATTTTAGAAAAAAAATATCATATTAACTAACTTAACTAATATTATTAATTCAAATTTCAATTTAGCATTATGAAAGCAAATGTCAAGTTTAAATTTGGAATCTAAATTTGAATTTGTTAGAAGCAGAGCCCAAATTTGAATTTGGCCAACCACTTGGAAATTGCTGGCCAGCTTTGACTATGGTTACCAAAATCTTTTACCTTTGAAGTTCTAAGTAGGGAGAAAAAGTCCGGGCTAATGGAGAAGTATAGTGATTGAGTAGACTACAAGCAAATCTTCAGGCATTTAGAGCCGCAAGCATTTGAAAGAATGAGTTGTTGCAAGAGAATATGGAGGGATATATCTGAGATGTGCCTTAACAAAATGTTATCATCATGTTATAATTATCATTTATTTAATTTTTTTAATGATTTAATATCTCTCGTGATTTTTTTAGATGAAAAATATTAGATTACGTATCTTAACAAAATGTCATCTTTATGTTATCATTTATATTATTCATTATTTTTATTAATTTTTAATTATTTAAGTATCTATGTTCTTTTTAGATTTATATATATATTTATACTTATTTCTTTAATTATAATTTATTTTATATTCATTTTATTTTTGAATTATAGTATTAATTATTGAATTTTTAAATTCAAATATGAATATAAATGCTCATTAAAGGTAATATAGTTATTTACATATTTTTCCTACTTATCTTACCATCATTTTTAACCTACCAAACATAATTTTTTTTATCAAACCATTTTTTATTTCAATGAGTATCAAATGTGCCCACTAAAAAAATTTCATTATATTCCTCTCCTTTCCATTAAATAGATTCTTTATACCAAACACGCTCCTTTGAAGGGAAGGAAGGGCGAGGGAGGCAAGGAAAGGGGTGGAATATTATCAGCTTGTTTGGGTTACTTGAAGGGGAGGTGGGAGGTGAAAGATGGTATTTTTAAGAGTTAGTAATTTACTATTTTACCGTTAGACATATTAATTTATATTTTTAAATTATCTGTTATATAAATTTACATGTTAATTCTAATTAATGCAATAATATTTTTATTTACAATAATTATAATACTATATTTAAAAATGAGATAATATTTTTTTTATTTATAATCATATATTTTTATTTTTAAATTTATTTTATAGTAATATACTAGCTAGCTAGGGTGGGCAATGTGGTGGATGTGAGTCTCCCTCTTCTTTAGGGAGGGTTAGATACAGGTACCAGGGCAAAATCAAGTTGATGGTTCAAAACCCTAATACCATTGCAAAAATGATGAGTATCAAGAAGGTTTAAAAGGGTATCCTATTGCATAAGACCATAAATGTGGCATCCCAGTGGACAAGGCCCCCACCTAAAAAAGGATAGATGTAAGCAGCTCAGATACCACTGCTTACCCTGAATGATGATTACGGATCATCATTATATATTCAAGGAAAACAAGGAACACAAACACTTGCTAAAAGATGCGATGCATTTATACACGAACAGATTGCAAACTATTGGGTAAAAATAAAAAAGAAATAGAGCAATGCATTCTCACATGAACGATGATTACTATTATGATGAAGACAACACACCTGCAATGATCCGCTAATTCTTGAGTTGCAAAACCGATTTCATTCCTCTCATGATCGTCATCACATTGAATGGGATCAAGGATAGACTTTGATGGTGACTTTTGATCATTATATAACTCATCACCCACATAACCACCACTTATATTATCATCCCCACCATTATTAATCTTGTTCTGTAACGAGAAAGACCCAGAATCTTGCACAGAAGCCCAACAATCACTGACATCATCCTGCAAAGAAACATCGCTATTATTCTGATGTTCCTGCTCGGGAGGATGAAACATCATGTACGGCTCTTGTTGTGGCAATTGGTGATGTTGAAGGTATTGATAATGACTGGTAGGAGCTGGTAGTACTGGTGTAACATTATTAGGGTTATCATTATTATTATAAAGAGTCAAATGATCATGATGATGAAGGTGATGGTGAGCTTGTTGGGGTCGGAAGACAGCGAGCTGCTGAAGAATAAGCTCAAGCTCAGCTTGGTGGTATTTGATCTGAGCCTGAAGCTCTTGAATGTATCTGTAGCAACCTCCGACAGGGTCGTTAGCTCGCATGTCGGATTGAAAAATGATGGATCTCATGGCTTCGTCCTTATTGCGAGGTTCAAGGTGTTTGATGATTCTGGTGATCTTCTTGACACCGAACAATTTATGCGCGTTAAGGAATTGACGTTGGCGATCGTGAGGGAAATAAGGGGCGAGAATACAGTCGGGGGCGCATTTCTTACGTTGGTACTTACAGGCAGCACAAGCCTGGCTATTATTGCTGCTGTTAAGATGGTTTTTGTTATTGTTGTGAATGTTATTGTTACGAGAGATGTTCATGGCGAAAGGAAAGAGAAAGCGTCTCCGCCGGGAAAGGATGGGGATGAGGTTAATTAAGAGATCTCCTGAAATTTCTGGGCTTTGTGTCTCAAACGGAAACAATGGCTTGCGGGGAAATGAGAGATTCAGAGAAATACCAGGAGGGTGGGACACAGATGGGTGTGTATATCATATCATATATTAATATAATATATGGGTTATGTCAGTCATACGAGGGGGAGAGAGAGATCTTGATTATTTTTTGGGAAAACTGTTGATAAATCTCCCATTAA
>QFDD01011465.1:0-12872 GCA_006871305.1 Vachellia collinsii
ACCCTCACCAAAAACAAAAACAAAAAAAACCAAAAAGAAAGTGAGCCAAGAAGAAAAGCTTTAGGGAGAAAAATACAACCATTATCATTTATTAAAGTGTGGCACGTTAAACAGTAAGATTTTCACAAACGAAAGATATATCACAGATACTATATTCATGCAAATTAAAGTTGTTGTTGCTCAAACTGTTCGAGCCCTTTCTATTTACCCTACAATGTAACTGTTTACTGAGTCACCCTTGTGCAGCTTTTGATATGTGAAATGAAGATCCTTTTCATTCAAAAAGAAAAAAAAAAAAGCTTTAGCGAGAAAAATACAACCACCATCATTTATTTTATTTTTTTAAAATAATCATAAGTTCATAGCACTAAAACGACGCGTCGTGTTCAATGGTTCATCAAAGTCATGGGCGAAGGGCGAACCTATTGCATTAATGGTACGTTTGCCTTCGACGAACTCGCATACAATTTTGCGGAGTTCATCCAATCAACCCGCAAACCGCAACCCGACCCGTATGAACCCCGAAGCTGCTGTCATCATCTTCACTCCAATACCGAATCATACTGTGATTTGAGAGCAATTTCACTGCTAACTTATTTTATTCATTTTCTTAATTCTTCTTTGTGAATGAAACTTGTGAATTGTATTCTATGAGCTCAATCACTTGAAGCCATAATTTGATTCTTGGATCCAACACTGTCACTTTAGAACAGCCCTACAAGGTTTGCATTCCTCGCCAGTTGTGTTCATTCAGGAATTTGATTCATCGATCTCTGTTTTTAATCGTAATAGATTACAGATTTATTATTCTTCCATTGTGCATTTCTTTGCAAAAGAATATTTTGCGTATGCTAATGTTTCTCGGCGGAGGGTGATAATTTATTTTTGTTCACGATTTAAATTTGATTGCCTTTGATCTGCTCGTAATTTGTGGAAACTAAAGTTGAATAAACTGGAAGTTTATAATTTTTGGGCCTTTGGCATTCATGTTACATTATATGTTGTTCTTTTTACAGCTTGTAGTTTGAAGATGGCGTGGTTTGGTGGTAAAAATACATGGGGGAACTTTCCTGATTTGGCGGGTGCGGTGAATAAGCTTCAGGAGAGTGTGAAGAGTATAGAGAAGAATTTCGATACTGCTCTTGGTTTGGAAGAGAAGTCTGAATCCAGCAATGAAGGTAAATATATTGTTCCAGTTCTTATCACTCTTGATTATTTTTCATAATGAATTTTCTAATACTTGAACATCTGATATCGTGATTGAGATTTTTGCTAAGCTTCTTAACAAGCACAAGCTGGGAGGTATAATTTGGTCTTTGAGGGAGGGGGTCATTACGTCAGAAAATTATCTTGGGTGGTTAGATCAATGAAATTGCATGGTTTCGATACAGCTAGAGCATTTTTTTTTGGCGTCCATAACGTTTTCATAATGACCAAGCTATGCCTTCTGTCTTCCAGCCGCAGGTTCATGGCCTTTAGTGGCAGACAGGAAAACACTATTCAATCCTGTTATGTCATTTATGGGGAACAAAGCTGAGTTAAATACTGAAGAAACGTCTGGGGAACTTACATCCTCTGAGCAGGAATCTGGAACTGAGAAATCATTGGAACAAACTGAGTCTCCAGAACATCTACCTGTAGCTGAGGGAACAGAATGCCTTGAAACTGATAACGCAGTCCAAACTGAAACTGGTAAGGACATCCAAACTGAAACTGAAGAAAGTACTGCTAAGGATGAAAATAAAGTGCATGAGGTAGAGGACCATGAAGAGCCAACAGATGGAACTGCCACATTGAATTCAGAACAAGGAAAGTCAGAACTTCCCTTACCAGTAGGGCCTGTTGAGCTTTCGGAATCTATTGTTGAGAATGTTGAGAGTTTGGTTTCTATTAATGAGCCTCAAGAGAGTGAAACTGCCGAAGTGAAAACCCCTACAAGTCCAGAGACATTACAACATACGGCTGTTAATTTTCAGGAGGATCAAGCTACAGGTAGTACTTTGGGGCCTGGTGAATCAGATGGTCTTGTTGAAGTGAGGGAGAACTTTCAAGAGAAAATCAGGGAGGAGAGTAGAGAAGAAGAGAGATTTGAGACAAAGGAGGGCATGGAAAGAGTTTCTCTTGTTCAACCTGAGGCATCCAGTGACAGCAAGGAAGCAGATGATACCACGCATTCTGTGTTATCTTCTGTGGCATCTGAGGAAACAAATAGTGTTGGTCAATCCAGTTCTATTCCATCATCATCTGAGGTGGCGCCTGCTTTAGTTTTACATGAAAATGAAGCAATTGCTAATCAAAATGAAGGTGAAGGCAAACACTTATCTAATGATGCTGAATCTGATATGAAAGAGCAGCATTTGGGTTCTGTAACAAATATGTTAGACTCAGATTCTTTGCTTGAACTGGAGAGAGTGAAGAGGGAGATGAAAATGATGGAAACTGCCCTACAAGGTGCTGCAAGACAAGCTCAGGTATTTTTTGTAATGTATGTAATCAGGGTAATAAGAGTGCAAAATGGATTTGGAGAGGCATATTTTGTTTTATGTCCCGAGAGTCAAGTCAAGACTGCTTGACAATGCAGGGCTCAGTTCTTGTAATTGTTTAAGCAGGAGAATCATAATCACTTGATCTCTTGGTAGCCCTTGTCATTTAAGGGTCTTATTTGCTCATCCTTTTCTCCATAGTCGAGGACATGGCATGTCAAACTGTTTCCACATGAAAAATTAATAAGAATGCTATGTTGTGTTTAGACAATTAAGTTTACTCCTTTTTGTTATCGATATCTTCTAATTTTATTTCTGCACTGATTGATAGGTGCACTACAATAAATCATTTCCTTCTGGAATCAATCTGTATATTTTATTTTTCTCTGATTCATATCAAGGTTGAATTGATGATGTTGAACATGCTAAAATTGAAACTTTTACTTTTCATAGTTGTTGAATTAATGAAGCTCCCATTGGACTTCCTCTAAATATTGTTGCATGCCTGATTCTTCACTTGTAACCTGCTACAATCTGACTTCCACTAGTAAAAAAATGAAGGGAGTTAACCTATCACTAGAATGGAGTTTTTACTTTCTTTTTTCTTGTTCCAATTTATTTAAAAGCATGCATGCTTAGTGTAACAGTGCGATCCATTCTTTCCGCGATATTGAAAATTTTGTTATTCTCTTTGCAGGCTAAAGCTGACGAGATTGCAAAATTGATGAATGAAAATGAACAATTAAAATCAGCGATTGAGGAATTAAAGGTATATTGTGTCTTTTTAGTGCAATGCAGTAGGTGTCAAGTCTCGATTTACTTATCTGTCTTTCTTTTTCATTATAATTCTCAATTTGCCATGTCATTTCCATGCATTTCATCCTTTCTATGAAATAAGTTTTCTTTTTTTCCCTCACAGATGTGTTGTGACATTAGATGCCTACGGTGTGTCATTTGAATTGTAGGTTTTAAAGTGAGCTAATAAATTGATGTGTCAGATATTAATAGTTCAGAATTTTGGCTCTATTTGGGTTTATTTTTCTTCATTCTCTTGGTCAGTTCGACAGTTCTAGTGTGGTGTACATTAATCACAGACAATGAATTCATGGCTTTGAAAAAGTAATGTACTACTACTTTTTTGAGTTTTTCTTTGCTCCCCACATGTTTCTCTTTTAGTCAATTTCAATTTTCCTCCATGGCTTTCTGAGAAAATCCCTGTGTTTCTCTTAACATGATGGCATACTTTTTCTCTTTTTACTGTTTGTTTCTTGCTTTACCCTGCTTCTCGCTTCCCTCAAGATGTTCATATTTATTGTCTTATAATTGGGAACAGAGAAACTCCAATGAGGCCGAAATAGAAACTCTTCGAGAGGAATACCATCAGAGGGTTGCAACTCTTGAGAGAAAGGTATGACTCCACAGGATTCTTTGTTGTTCTGCTTATTAGCGAAGTTGTTTGTACTGTTAACTAGATCGCAAAGTTGAAAAGGTGTGTATAGGCTTGGGAATCACATTCTATCCATGATCTTGCGTTAACTTTTTCACAATAGAAATTCACAACATATGCAGCTACTTGCAGGTGTGTTTTTCACATTGTGCTCTAGAAATAATGAAAGGTTTCTCTGTAGTTTTCTTTTAAAACTATATTTTGCTGGCAACTATTTAGAGGTCAATTTTTGAAAATCTTTTAATATTCGTCCTGCTTGTCACATTTTTTTGTTGTTGTACTTTATAGTATAATAAAGGTGTATCAGACGGGTTCTTGCAAGATCAGCACAAATGTCAAGCATCTGGTTTTGATTGAAAACAAGTGCAGGCACTTGAGTTTCATTAAAAGCACTGGAAATTCATGTTATCATTTCATCAAATTTTCTTGAAAGAATATCATTTATCAAAGTAGATAACCAGGGCTAACCATGTGTTTCAGGCTGTGATATAACCTATTTCAGGCTTTTGGCTACAACTTTTTGTGGTTTTTATTAATTTCATGTGAATAATTGCAGGTGTATGCCCTCACTAAGGAAAGGGATACTCTTCGTCGAGAGCAAAGTAAAAAGAGCGACGCTGCTGCTCTCTTGAAAGAAAAGGATGAAATAATTAATCAAGTTATGGCTGAAGGTAGATCTATCTGAGGCTAATCGTAAATAATTGAGAAAATAATATCTACATGATCTACTTTTGAAATGATAATTGGGGCAAAAAAAAAAAACTGTATCTTGATATCATCTTCTTTAGTGCATACAGATATAATTTTGTTATTGAAATGCTTAGAAGGTTTGTGTGTCTGTAAGGACTCAATTAGATGTATGAACATTATTTGGAGAGACAAAATATATAGCATTAAATTGGTGAATAGCACACTTGTGTTTGAAATTTAGTTGGTTTGGGTAATCGACCATGTTCTAGGGAAACTGTTGGTATCTATAGAAGATAGAGTTAGGACACTTATTATGTTGCAAATATTCATGAAGCCTTTACAGAGACAATATTCTGATGACAATATTGTCGTTAATGATGAGAATTTTAACTGTTACCTTGCTTGGGATTGGAAAATATCTGCTCTAAGGTGCTCTGGCCTCTTTGGTATCGAGGCTTTGATATTATATCATTATTGGGAACCATTTCATCTCAAATGCTTAAGCTAATAGGACAAACGAATGGATTTATTAGTATTGATGTATTTGATAGAGTTGCTGGGAGTTAGTTGTTTAACACGCATGCTTTTGATGGAAACCTCTGTGCATGATCATCGCTAACTTTTTTGTTAGCATTTTATTTATCTTTCTTGTCTATTAAAATTTATGCTGTCATCCGAAAGGCATTTCTTTCTGGAACTTTTAAGTTAAAACTTTATCCATCCAATAAATGAGAGACCCCACTTTTCATTTTAGATTTTCTCATATCTCAGGGGAAGAGCTTTCTAAGAAGCAGGCTGCTCAGGAATCTACAATCAGGAAACTAAGGGCTCAGGTATACAGGCTGCTTACTGCAATTTCCTCAAACTTAATCCTTTTTCAATGACTGCGTATCATAATAAATCCTTCACCTACTTTATTGATGAAAGCTAGATTAGAGAGCTTGAGGAGGAGAAGAAAGGTTTGACCACTAAACTTCAGGTAAAGTTTTGACTAAAGGCTTTGTTGAAATTATTATTAGCTGGTAAATATTCTGAACAGATATTGTTCTTTCCCCTAGAAGGGAAAATGAGAAATCAGAACTTTCAGCCAGTATGGATTGCACAACACTTTTCAACTTTTGGCTTTGCTCGTTGAGTCCGATTCACTTGTTACAGCTTCTTTATGACTTTGCATCTTTATATCTTGAATGAAAACAATTAAATTTCAAGAACCATGTAATAAACAGATATTCATGGTTTACTGAACCTAATAGAATCATGAATGGTTGCATTTGATTTCTGTAATGTTATGCTGCTTGTAGAACCACGTTTGATTAGAATTTAATGACATTCTGATGGGTACCAAAGTGGGATGGGGAACCCTACTAAAAGCTAACTATTGAGGTGGGAGAACCAACCCACTTAAATACCCCATTGAGCATCTCATTCTACTCAATGTGGGACTTGGTATCCCATACTACCAAGTCTCCATCAATTGCCCCCCCATAGCAAGCCAACGTCTCGGTGGCTGCACTCCACAACACTTCATTCAGCCTCTTCTGGTTAGAACCCTCCGTGGGTAGCCCTCTCCGGAGAGGTCATAAACAAAGCTTTGATACCAATTGATGGGTGCCAAAGTGGGATAGGAAACCTTACTCTAAAAGCTAGCTATTGAGATAGGAGAACCAATCTACTTAAATACCCCATTGAGCATCCCATTCTACTCATTGTGGGACTTGGTATCCCATACTACCAAGTCACAATCACATTCCTTCATTGACAACACCAAATTCCTTTATCTGGTTTTAGCAAGTTTTCATAATCCACATGTTCATTAGTAAATTTAATTTTTGCTGCTTTGGCTTGGTTAATGGTATGTATTTAAGGTGGAGGAGAGTAAAGTAGAAAGTATCAAGAGGGACAAGATGGCTACAGAGAGTTTATTGCAAGAAACAATAGAAAAACACCAGGCAGAACTTGCAGCTCAGAAAGATTATTTCTCCAATGCCTTGGCTGCTGCTAAGGAGGCTGAAGCATTAGCAGAAGCACGTGTCAACAATGAAGCAAGAATTGAGCTGGAGAGTCATCTAAGAGAGGCTGAGGAACGTGAATCTATGCTGGTCCAGACACTTGAAGAATTGAGGCAAACATTAAGTCAAAAAGAACAGCAGGTTGCTGTGACATTTCCTATCATTCTTTATACTAAATTGACTTTTCAGTGATCTTGACTCTAATGTTTCATTTTCCATATTCAGGCAGTGTTTAAAGAAGACATGCTGCGAAGGGACATAGAGGATCTTCAAAAGCGTTATCAGGTGTGTTCCCTTACTTTCTATATCCTTTGATCGGTTATCATTTTAAACCCATGATATGATTTAAGTTGCGAAAACAAATTCTGCTCCTTCTGTAGTCTGACCCTGTGTAATTTGTTTAATGTTGTATCTAGGAAAGTGAAAGACGATGTGAGGAACTGGTTGCTCAAGTGCCAGAATCAACGAGGCCACTTTTAAGGCAAATTGAAGCCATACAGGTGAACATTCTTTTTTCCTGATTTAATTGGAATAGTTATTTACAGAAGTTCTATTCCAGTCAGTTATTAGGTCCAGCTACGAGGTATTGGTATTTGACTGGCATTGTGATAACAGGAAACGAATGCCAGGAGGGCAGAAGCTTGGGCTACTGTTGAGAGAACCCTTAATTCTCGAGTTCAGGTCTGTAGGATATTTTCCGACTTTACCTTTTGAAACTTTTCTTTCATTAATATTATGTGTGTATATCATGATCTTATTGATTTTGCAGGAAGCAGAGGCTAAAGCTACTGCTGCAGAGGAAAGAGAACGATCCATGAATGAACGCTTATCTCAAACTTTGTCTCGAATTAATGTCCTTGAGGCTCAGGTTCTGTTATTTCTTGAGTAAATTCATGTCTATAATGGGTTTATCTTTATACATACTATTTACATTAGTGATGATGAATTACAGATTTCATGCCTTCGGGCAGAGCAAGTTCAGTTAAGTAGGTCCCTCGAAAAGGAGAGACAAAGAGCAACTGAAAACAGGCAGGAATACCTTGCAGCAAAGGAGGAAGCTGAGAGTCAAGAAGGTCGTGTGAGACAACTTGAAGAAGAAATTAGGGAACTGCGGCAGAAGCACAAGCAAGAGTTACAGGAGTCATTGGTGCATCGGGAACTTCTACAACAGGTAAAGCTTATCTCATTGATTTGTAATGGCTGTTATTTGTGTTACGTGAAACTCTCAACTCTTCCATTAATTTTTTTCTTATACCTCTCTAATTGCTAAGGTAATGGAATTAATCCGTAACATATGGTTGATTTCTGATCGCTAGGTCACTCGATCTAAGCAAACAGGAATGGAACCTTATTAGAATATGTGTTCTTAATTTAAGGATTCAAGAGCTAGATCAAAAATTTCCTTGCTTGTGTTATGTGCTTTTTAATGTAATCTGAAATGTTGAAATAAAAATAATATTATTGGGAATCATATTTCTTATTTTTGCGGAAAAATCAAATGCTGTCCTTTGTAGAATTAGATGGGGACACAGTAAAATTAAAGAACACTGAGATGGAGGGAGTTTTTTAAAATGCAGTAAAAAAACTCTGAACAAGGATTAATAGAAGGGTGGGGACTGGGAAAGGGGAAGAGAAGAAGTGAGGCGGATAGAAGAGGAGTGTTCTGGACTTCAAATTTTGTGAATCACTGAATTAGTGTTGCTTTGCATTTTGGATCTGTTGAGAGCTCACAGAAGATCACTGGTTCACTTTATAATGAGCCAGGGTTGCGGATGTTGTTTACAGCAAAATAGTAGCAAGCTACTAATTTTTAGCCTAGTCCAGAAAATCTGGGCATTTATATGGTGAGGAATTCTATATGAAAGAACTAATAATAAGCTTAGTTCTGGGATTGCAAAGTACTATGTTGTGTTCCAGCCGTCCTTGTAACCTTTCTGATTCTTGTGTCAAGTTTATTGAATTAAATTCTTCATCTTCACCAGGAGATAGAAAGAGAAAAGGCTGCTCGAGCAGATTTGGAGAGGAGTGCCCTTGTTAATTCTGCTCCATCATCTGATCAAACTCCTACAATGAAGAAAAATTATGCTCTTGAAAATGGTATGATGCTCTGATTCATTTCACATTACTTGTACATATTTTACCGCAAAATATTTTACTATGCAGGCAACCTGTCTCGGAAAGTCTCTAATGCTAGCTCCCTTGGGAGCATGGAAGAAAGCTACTTTCTGCAAGCATCCTTGGACTCGTCTGATAGTTTCTCTGAGAGGAGAAACCCCGGAGAGCATAATTTGAGTCCTTACTTTATGAAGAGCATGACAACTAATGCTTTCGAAGCTGCATTGCGTCAGAAGGAGGGTGAACTTGCATCATATATGTCACGTTTGGTATGATTTGCTGTCCCCCTTCAATGGATTAATATATATCTGATATGATGCAAAATAGACTATAAGCCACCAATAAATGTTTGTCTAGGTAAAATTTTTGGTCTGTAACTAATGGGAAGACTTTGTTGATGGGTACCATGCATTGGGTTTTAACCCCTTGGACAACATAGCCTAGCAAATATCCACATCCTGGTGGAGGATGTTGAAATACATGTAATTTGTACTTTAACCTGTTATTATATGTGGTATATACAATATCCTGAAGAGTAAGAATGGGCTAAATTAGCTAACCACTGCCTGTCATTATATATGATTTATACAATTTATTTCATAAGACAAGATGACAATTTTGATGAATTTTATTTTTGACTATTATAATTTCAGGCATCAATGGAATCTATACGTGATTCTCTTGCGGAGGAGTTGGTCAAAATGACAGAACAGGTGACTTAGAGATTTAAATTCATTGATACCCTGATTCCATTACTTGTCAACATGACTTGCTTACACTCACTGCAGTGTGAAAAGCTGCGTGTAGAAGCTGCCACGTTGCCCGGTCTAAGAGCAGAGCTCGAAGCACTGAGGAGGAGGCACTCTGCTGCTTTGGAGTTAATGGGTGAACGTGATGAGGAGGTAATGCCGAGCTGCCTTTTTCCATACAACATATGCAAAGGCTAGTTGCAAAGTTAAAAAAAAAAAAAAAAAATTGCGTCTTCACCTTGTTTGTTTTGTTTTCTTCTGTTGTAATACATAACAGCCGAAACGAGCATGGCATAACTGTATTACTGTTTTCTTTCACCAAGAAAACCAAACACAATAATAACCTGAAGGAAACCCTTTAGTCCTTGTGTAGGAAGGAACCCCTTACTTGCAGGGACGGAGCAAGAAAGAGATTGTTGGGTGCAAAGTATAATTTCCACAAACTTGAGGGGTGGACCATAATTTTTAGGGGCCAATAGTCGAGTATTTGCCTGTACGCGGGCTTACATATTCTTAAAGAACCCCCCCCCAAAAAAAAAAAAAAAAACTTCTTAATCAGGAGCTCCGTCCCTGTGTGGTTCCCTTTTAGATGCAATTGATGTCCTGATTCAGCTTTGAGCATGGTTGAATAGCTTAAGGCATAATATATTAAGATAACCATAGCTACAATGATAATTCGTTTCTTCATAACATTACGCATATTTAAATTTATAACAATGCACGTGATGCAGTCTTTCCTGCTCTTATATAGAAAATGAAGGATGTTTGAGTCTGGATACACTGAGGTTTAAGCATCTCTATAACTTTTGATTGCTATGCCTCCCTGTACGGCTTTTTTCTAAAAATGATATAAAAGCATACAAAAATGTTGCTGTATATCTCAAAGTAGTTTAATGTGCGTAGCTGGAGGAACTTCGTGCGGATATTGTGGACTTGAAGGAAATGTACAGGGAACAAGTTAACTTGCTTGTGAACAAGGTATTTTGTTTTGTTTAATACTATTAGCATTGCCATTTATCGTCTCATGGACATCCCTGTTACCTGTCACATCCCCCCCCCCCGGCCCCTATTCTTTGTTTGATCTTGTTGGAATTTTAACGTCAATACATTTGTTTACAGATCCAAATGATGAATCCATCAGCGGATATAGTTTAACTCGGATAGACAGAGGGGGGAATGAAATTATTTGGGATTGTCGTATCTTGATTTTTGTGTGGTGTCAACAAGACAGTTTTGGTATCGGTGAGAGCGTTTGGTCAGTGCGATTCATCGGAAGATGTATATTTATGTTGTTCTTGTCATTGTGACAGATACACTAAATGTATCATGTATGAATGTTGTATAGTCAATCTCTTTTTACCTCATTCAAAGTTGTCATAATAGTCAATCACATTCTAACGATTTTGAATTGAGGGTTTTTATGTTTATATTTTTTATATCCATCAATATGCAGGAGTTATAACTAGTTTCATTATTCATACCTGCCATTCAAAGGAATCCACTTGGTTTGATTTTTTTTATTTATTAATTTTACTGTTGTTATCTTTGAGCCAATGTGAATTATTCAGGAGTCATCAATTTCAAATTACAAGGTGGTTGGTTGAGTCCTGCTCTTATTGCCTCATTTGTTGGTATAATATACCCATTGCTATCATCACGTTGGGTTTGCAGTCCTACCTACGGGAAGCAATAGTTTAAGACTCGTCATTTTTGTTAATAATGATGAGAATTTTATATTTTAAGATCAAAATTATTGACAGGTTTAGAAATTAGTGCCCATTAAAATTATGGGAAATTACTAAAAGGTTTTAAGGAAAGGAATTGATCTCCTAACAAGTGGCAAATTTTAGTGCATAATATAAAGATAGGTTTATGTTACTTACTATTGGGATATTTTAATAATTAAATCCCTTATTTAGAATTTTATAATAATTCTCTCTTGAAATGTTAGCCTTAGTATTTTAATCCTACAAAAATTTCTCCAAGGATATAAAATTAATTTTTTATTTTTTTAAATTAAAATATTCGGTATCAAGAGTTACGTTAGACTCTACCTAATCTCAATCAAATCTAAATCAATACACTAATAGTTATAAATCTAAAAAAAATCATAAATATCCAAAAAGCAATTTTATTCATAAAATTGAGTTATAATTTCTTCATGACTATCTGAAAATTAGGTTAACGTGAGATAGGAAAAATGTATTCTGGCATAATTGAACATTCATTTTCGATATTTACAACTCTCAAAATTGATCATTTATCTCAATATTTTATGTTTGAGTTATGTGGTAAGTTGGCCACAAAAAAAAAAATGGTTACGTTGTAAAAATATTTTCATTGATCAATCATTTTAATGTAGCAATAAAAAATCTTGTGACTTGCGTATCGTTTCAATGTTTTAACCGTTTAACGAACCTGTGTATCCTTAATTTATGTGTAAGAAGCGTAACTGTCAATTACAGTATTATTACCTTTGCATTAAGGCATCACCAACTGACACGTGGGTATGCCATTAACTGCCACGACACCAGGTGACAGGTGTAAAGTTGGAACAGAAGTGAGAGAGTGCAGCAGATTATTGCTCACCTCCTCCTTCATTTTCAATCCATGAACGTAAATTAACAGGTGTTAGCCTGGGAGAGCTCCTTGCGTTGGTTAAGGGCCAATTATGGTTAGTATGATTCTCGTGGCTCCCTCGCTTTGCTTCTTCCTTGAATCACTCTTCCCCCAAATGCCGAATCTTAGTCTTCATCTTCCCCACTCGATCTGTGCAGTTTAGCACCCACCATTGATCGAAACAGGTCCTCTCTCTTCTTCCTTACACTTTTTAGTTGAAGAAGGCTCACACTTATCACCCTCTACGCCGCCACCTCCTCGATCGGCGCATTTTAGCCACCACCACTGCTTGTCTTCATCTTTGTCTTCTCACTACCCTCTTAGGATTTCAATGGCAACAGTTTCTATTGCTCTCTACATTTGAAACCTCTTCAAAGTTTTTACCAACTAGGTACAAAATTTTTCACGTTTACTTTGTTTTGTGGGAGTCGAGGGATATTAGTAGTAGTGTGTAAGAACGGGACGTGATAACTCTCTTATGTAGTAGTGCTGCAAGGAAAACAGATGGATCGCAATGCACAAGAACGGGACGCGTTTATGATTTTCAGTTTCGTCATAGTAGTCTCTGTAAAGCAAAGGTTTAGTTTCGAATTTTTTACTCTAGTTGCTTTTTGGACCAAAAATAAAAAATAAAGGGTCAGATTTCGGATTACCCGTTGTTGGAGATAAGAATGTGGGAGAACTATTCTGCTAGTGTTCATGTGTTTTCACATGCACGTTAGCAAGATGAAATTCTCGAATGTGTTAGATCCAAGAAATT
>QFDD01011467.1:0-11936 GCA_006871305.1 Vachellia collinsii
TAGAAGTAGATCGAGAGATGAGAGATGGTAGGTTGTGATTATTTTATGGATAGCAAAGGAAGCATTTCACTAAGTTCCATTCCCTGGGCCTCTTGAAGTGAAGACATATAAATAGGTACTCACCTTCGCCGCTTCTAGAAGCTGAAAATAACATTCGTTTTGATTATTATGTGGATACCAAATTTATTCTTTAGACACGTTGTGGAATGTTTTTTATATTTTACTTTTACAAAGTCACATTATATATTCGGAGTTTTCTGCAAAAAGAGCCATCCATGTAATTACGGTAAAGAGGTTATTCACTGCAGGACAGCAACCGAACTGACATCCATAAGCATGCTGCTTAGCTTTCCATTCTTTCAAAAAGTAAAGTCTCAGTATTAGTACACGTCTTGCCTCTTTATTATAAAATAAGTTAGAACATGGATCCAACACTTTTCTTCATTTCGGGATTTTTTTTTCCCTTTTTGGTTTAGCATATCACCTTAATTTCCATGTAACAATCACATGTTTTGTTTTAATCATTTGGAAAAATTAATCTTTTGGTCCCTCAATTCTTGACTCAGTTGTAATTCAGTCATTGAACTTTGACTCGATGCAACTCAGTCTCTATAGTTTTGACTCGGTTGTAATACAGTTTTTAAACTTTGATTTACAGCAACTCAGTCCCTGTAGTTTTAACTATTTTATAATTTAATCATTATATTTTAAAAAATAAATCATATATATAGTAAAAGGTTAGGAACTAAATTATAAAATGGTTAAAAACTATATGGATGGAGTTATATTGAGTCAAAGTCAAAATCATAGGGACTGAGTACACCAAGTAAAAGTTCAGGGATTGAATTATAACCGGATCAAAAGTTGAGGGACCAAAAAATTAATTTTCCCTAATCATTTTTAACTTAACAGTAATATTGTTATGTCAATAATTTATTAATTTCATTTTTTTTTTTGTGAAATTTATTAATTTCATATTCGTGTTGCGGAGTTACAAACTCACAATCATCCTGGTGGGCAACCTTTTCAAGCGCATGTGATTGTGTCTGACAATAATTGCATCCCATCGCATTTTTTTTTCATGTTAGATAATTGTCTATGGTTAAAGAATTAGGTAAAAGGAGAAATTGCAAATAATACTTTTAAAAAAATTTAAGTTTGTTATTTTTTTTTCTAAAATGCTCTCTCCAATTATTGGTTATAAGAATTACAGGGTAAAGTAGTAAATATAATATTGATTTTATTTTTCAAGTGCACCCAGCATTTTAATCTTTTTTTGCTCAAATTTTGTCCCTCACTATAAAGATTATTTCCAAAAAATTCTGATACAGTAAAAAAATTTCATTTTTCTAACCATAAACTAACCTTAAAAGAAAATATAACCTTTCTAATCCTGAATGTATGAATTATTGTAAATAAATTTAATTTTTGGAATCCTCATGAAACATTTTTACAGGTACTTGGAACATCATTTTTATTAGTTTGAGGGATTAAATTATAAATAAGTTAAAAGTTATGGACAAAAAGATTAATTTTCCCTAAAAGAATTGGCTAAAAGTTAATGAGAGGGATAAAATTGTACCAAATTAAAAAGATGAGGGACAAAATTGCACCCAAAAAAAATTAGGATACTGGATGCACTTGAGAAATCAGATTATAGTTATATTTGTTACTTTACCCAAAATTATATTCTTATATGGAAATCTTTCTTTTTTATGTGCAATAAATAGGGATAGCTAGGGGAAAATGTTTTAAATTTGTGAGACAAATGCAAATCAAGATACTCTTTTTTATCCTTATTATAAGACGCTAACTAGAAGCAATTTTTTGTCCCAATCATGTTAATTAATTTTTTTTTCACTTAACCCCTTTTTATTAAGATGTAAAAAAAATAAATAAATTAAGCCACATTATTTAAATCAGGGTAAAAATGAAAAAAAAATTGTCAATTTAGGACAAGTTAAAAGTTTTTGATTGTCATTCCTTGTTCCAGTACAAGAATTAGTAGTTGGTGACTTATACTTACCAATTCACACAAACCAAAGAATGTTAAATCATATATAATATATCTTAATTTGATAACATTTACCTATTTTAATCTTATTAAAGAATGTGATTGAAAGTGAAAAACATCATTTATTTTACTACTAGTATTTTGTTACAAGAGGTGAAACCAGAAAACAAGAATTATATAATGATCCTCTTAATCTCTTATATTTAGAACCAAACTATGCTTCTAAAGGACTTCTTATACAAGTCAGAGTAATAAAGACCAGAGGAAGTATTACATTTATGAGCTAAGGAAATCCTTCAATTAGCTCCAATGTTGCAAGAGCATAGGAGTATATTCCTAAGCCGAGCTTAGAGTCATCATTTTCAATGTGTTTGTTGGGTATAGAATTAATTAATAGAACACAGCAACGCTTTCTCAAGTGGGTTAATCATTCCAATTTTACAAACTCAGAAGATTCAATGTCTCAAGTAGTGTATGTCATTTTCAATATGATTGTGGTGTCATGGTGTGATGAGTCACGTGAATGATGTAATACTGGGTAGCTAATGTGCTGATATTTATTATTTTGAGAAATCAGACTTTAATTATATGATTAGTCATCAGTTTGAAAAAAATTGGAAGATGCTCTGAACTTGTATTACGCATTAGTTATACAACAACATTATTCCTTTCACATAAAAGATCAAAGAGAAGATGACAAAATGTGAACACTTTAATATACATCATAACCATGGCCTGTCTCAACCTTTTAAAAAGAAACTTATCTGTATATGTTAGTGGTGAGTTAAAGATATATCATTATCCTTCCCACTCAACATAGCATATATTAAACCCTTATTCAATGTGGGCTCAGAGTGCCATGGACATCACTCACCTTCCAACATGTTTGGTACTTAAGAATATTCTTTATAAAGGAATGGGAAAATACTATAAATGAGAACGGAACAACAACTCGAGAATCAACCCAAATAAGAAAAAAGAATAGATGACCCAAGTATTAATAATAGGTTTATTCCGGTACCCTACTTTGGTTTGGGAATTGGAGGTTGTTTTGGTGTAGGCTTTCGGCATAAGATCAAGTTGTACGTAGGGGCATATCAGTCTCTCGGCACAGTGCATCAGAAAAACATTTTGACCCTATTGTTTGTTCAATATATTGATTTTTGTTTTGTCATGTTAATAAGTGCATATATGTTGTTTACACAGTGAAGGTCTGTGTATCGTTTTCATGCGCGCGTTGTCAATTTCCAGCTCAGTTTGAAAATAATAAGAGAGCACGTTGCTATGGAAGAAACGAATGAAGATGTTGTAGGACTCTAACGTTAAGGGCTCCATTCCATAAAATAAGAATCAATTAAAAATAAAAATAATATTAATATTCCCTTGATGATATTAAATAGTATTAATTATTTAATATTTAATTTTAACTTCCAGTTTACATAAATAAAATTCTTAAGCGAATTAAGATGCCCTTCTAGTTGTTGTCGGTATTATTTATTGGCCTTACAAAACTTAATAATTGAGACCTATATTATGTAGGTATTCTTTTGGAGTTCATCTATGTGAGCATTATCTTTCCTTTTCACGTAATAATTCATTCTTTTGGAATAAATTCCAACTTTTTCTACGACCAAATCTTTCGAATTTCAAGGAAAATCTTTGTTGGGACCCTTCTTTTGTGTGAAATTGGAGGTTGCTTCATAATAACCCGAAGGAGCACAAAATTACCTCCAATCAATCATACCTGTCAATACCTGTTTTAGAGTGGGATGAAGATAAATAACGAGAGGAGGAATGAATCATCATTCAAGAAAATCCATTTTATGAATAAATTTTATCCAAAATCCATATTCTTCTCATCACTAATCTGATCACATAATAATTATATGCACCAGCTAATCAATAAATTCCATAGAATTTATGACGGACCTTGGGTGCGTTGTTAAAATTTTTGAATTTGTTTTGTCCTAAAGACACATTGTGATTATGTAAAAAGTGCTCCTAATCTCATCATTATACGCCCTCCACTTCCGTTAGTTTTGGCTTTAAATGTACAAACTCAATATAATTTTTTTTACTTAATCTATAATTTTTTTCTCAAGACTACCTCAATTAATTGTATATATTAAAAATGGGTTACATCACGAGGACAGTTTCAAAGCAAATAGTTAAAGGGAGTATTTTAATGAAATTTACCCATATTTTTTCCCTCATTTGTCAGCAATGTTAGAAAACGCAGGAAGAGAAATGCCTACGTACTTCAGTGTGCCACCTCATCTGAATTTGTTGTGCAATGAAAAGACTCCTCATATCATTTTAGTTACAGTTAGCTCATGACTCATGAAATATTTCACATGGTTTATTTTTTTAAAAAAAGCAAAATAAAGTTTGAATAATTTCATATGAATCATTAACTAACCATAATAAAAATGATGTGAATTGTTGTGTTTTTATTGGACAAGGTTGTGTTACATTACAATAAGCCATCTATATATATATATATAAAGGAAAGGGAACCATATGGTTATGCATTATCTAACTTTGAGAGATGCAACTATGCAACTCAACATAATAGACCCAATGGAAGATCTCTATAAGGCAGCATGGCGTGGGGATGAAAAAACTTTGGAACACCTGTTACAGAGAGACACAACAATCCTTGACAAAATCCAAGATCGTGAAACTAGTCCCTTACACGTATCAGCACTGCTAAGTCATGCTGGATTCACGGAGGTTCTTCTCAATCACAATCGCGACCTCGCCATTAGAGTGGATTCTTCTGGAAGAACAGCCCTCCACTTGGCTTCTTCTGCAGAGGATAACTTGCAGACCGTGCAGAGACTGCTTCAAATTAATAACCAGCCCTGCTTGGTTCGTGATAAAGAAAAGAGAATTCCTTTGCACTACGCAGCTATGAGAGGGAGGAAAGAGGTTGTTCAAGAGTTGATTGAAGCTCGGCCCGAATCTCTGCGTCCTAGTGACAAAGACAAAACCACTGTTTTTCACTTGTGTGTCACTTACAACCATTTAGAGACTCTCCAAGCTTTGATCAAATTGGACTATGCCACTGCTAATATTACTGCACGTGACCCTCCGGGTTCTCCCATCTTTACGCTTCCTGATCGTACTGCTGGCAACACCATTCTCCATTTGGCTGTCAAGTTTAAGCGAGTTGAGGTACATGTAATACTTTATTTGGTCTTCTATGCTACTTCTTGTTTTTTTTTTTTTTTAAAAAAAAGCTTACTTGCATGTACTATTTGCTTTTGTTATATTAGGATGACTTGAAGCTTAATAAATCACTTCACTATTCACAACGCACTTCATCACTTTCATCATTGCAACTAGCTATTGTGTAATGGATTGGATACAGTTTATTTAACAGCGAGGATTAGTAATATTTTACTTTCAAATGTGTTGATCAAATTTTTTATAGGGAATAATTTTTTTGAAAGACAAGTTTGGATTAGCTCTTATATAATAGATTTTAGAAAAAGTTATTTATAAAAATAGATTTTGTGTAAAATAGCTTAGGTAGAATAGATTTTGCAAAATGGTGATTATTTTGTTCTAAAAAAAATGATAGTTGAATGCATTGTGTTCATAAATAATCATGTACTTATTTTTCAGGGGAAAAAAGATTGTGAAAAAATAAGAACATGATTATTTATGAACACAATGCATTCAACTATCACTATTGATCCGAATAAACTTACATGTTTGTGCATATAGTTTGTAAGGTATCTGCTGTCGATTCCAGAAATAAGACGATTAAAAAAGAAGCAGAACGGGGAAGGCTTTACGGCCCGCGATATCCTTGATCGTAGTCCAAAAGACCGGAAAATCGATGAAATAAAACTCATTTTGACAACGGACGACATGGAAGAATCCGAAACAACGATGTTCCAGTGTATTGGGAATTGTTTCATGAAAATTTTCGAATGGATTGGAAATCGGTTGAAGCCTGGGGGCAATGCTAATTGGTTAGAAGTGATGAGAGGGAATCTGAGCGCAGCATCTATATTTATAGCAACGATAAGCTTTCAAGCTTTAATTAATCCACCTGCAGACTTCATTCAACAAGACTCATCATTATCACCATCACCACCACCATCACCATCATCTCAACGCTATAATATTTATAATCATATCAACTTATCTCCATCATCTCAGCCAGATTCTCGAAAAGTAAAAAATCTCTTTGAGACTTATGTAGATTACATTACTCTCTGTTTCTACGCATCAATTTGTGTCACCCTCTTGCTTGTAAGTGGAATTCCTTTGCAGACTAGTGCTACGATATGGATGCTATCCATGGGAATGTCTCTCACTCTCTACTTTCTCTCAGCTGCATACGACACTGCTGCAGAAATTATGGTCGATAAACATCTTTATAAATCAACGGTCATCGGATCTGAAACATTTGGTCCTCTCTGGAAAACTGTCCTTGGTCTAGTTGTGGGGTTTTATACACTGCGCTTTCTCATTTGGATTGCCAAGAAATGTTACAAGATCATCAAGAAGTTAGCAAGTTGCTGCCGCTGCCGCTGCTGAGCCATCGTATTTGCCGATGAATGCCTTCTCTGTTCTCGGCAAGTGACAAAAATAATAGTATTATGCACTAGTTGCTTTTGGGACTATTGTTAATTTTGTTATGTTGGTGTATTTTCCCCTTTTTGCCCCTACTTATGTAGTGAGTTAACCACCCCCTTTCTCTATGTATGTATATATGTACGCACGTACGTATTTATGTATGAAGTGTTGCTGCATGCGATAATAAAATTTCCAATGAAAAAGATTGTTTACTGTCCAGTTCTCTTATTTCAACAATTGTTTTCAGCGGGATCTTTATCTATTTCAAGTGTGCCTATATTCATTAATTGTTTCGGTTCCTTATTTCCAACCCTTGGGATGGCAACGCTATTATTCTTGATTTGGCTACCAAATTGTTGAAGCAAGTTCACGTAATTTTTTCTAGCAAGGTAGTATCTTTTGCACTATAGGCTTGTTAGAAGTAGAGATTAATTCAACCGAAATCAGGCCAGGCCACGAACCATAAAACTTATGCTCTTTATTGTTGAAAATGATCAGACAAGTTTTACACTGATAACATGAAAGTCTTCAAAAGCCTTCACACACAGCTCATGCTGATGAACACTAGCACATAAGTAAGATTCAAGACATAAGCAAAATGGAAACTCCATCGCAGCTGCCGTCATCACTGTAACATCATAAAATTTTATTTCTAAAATTATCATTACAGAATATTTATTTTATAATAATTCAAAATTATCCTATAGTTATTTGAGTAATATGGATTCAACCAAATACATATTTTCTTATTATAAAATAAATGAGAATATATGGAAAAAAAAGAAATTAAAAAAAGGGGGAAAAGACGGAAAACTTGGAAAATATGTGGTCCTAAGTGGTAATTTTAGCCAAAATTATATTAAAACAGTGATAGGTAAGACAATGCGCGTTTTTCCGTCAGCGTCTCCTTCTCTCTCGCCTCTTCGCCATTTTTACGCAGAGACTAAACTTTAGAGTTCATTTTGGTGAGTAGAACGTCTTCTAATCATTAAACTTCCTTCATTAAAAATTGTTCTACTCCTTTAGATCAATCTAACGGTGTAATTTATTTGAAGGATAGAGCAAATTTTTGGATTAAAATTTGTAGCAAGTTGAGTTTTGAAATTGTAAAACTAAAATAGTGAAACATTTTAATCAGTTTAGTTTTATTTATTGGTTGATTTGAAAATTTTAAATAAATTTCTAGATAGTTAAATTATTATTTGGGATTATATGATTTTTGTATGCAATAAATTTGAGTTCTATAATTTATTTTAGTATATTGAACCCTACAATAATTATTTAGTGGTTTGGATTTATGGTTTATGAAGAGATATAAATATTAGGAATTTTTTGAGGAACTTTAAGTGTTGAAAATTTGGTATTCTTGAAGGATTGAGTGAATAATTATATTTTTGTAAATGTGATAGATAGTTCAAATTATGGTTGTGAGTGAGGAATTATTAGATGACTTAAAATTTAAATAGAAAGTGAGTTTTATTTAAAGTCACATGTTTTTGTTTTCGTAGTATTACATTAATATGTAATCAAATTAATTGTGTAGATTGACTATATTTGGTGATTTGAGCATTGGACTGTGAATTGTTGTGGTAGTGTACCCTTACTTTGGAGTGAGGTAATCACTTTCCATTTATTATGCATGTTTGAGATATGTTTGTGAGTGATTTTGAATGTATTTTCATAAAAATATTATCATGTGATAAATATTCTAGTAATTCGACTATGACCTTTGAGCATGAAATTATTGATTGGAAAGTGTTGTGAATACTCATATGTATAGGACTGGCCAGGTCTCTTTGGCTAGATCTGTTTATTTTCTTCCATTTTTTAATACGTTTTATAGGCACATGAGAAATTAAAAAAAAAATATCGCACTTAAACTATATATAGTTCCTCAAATCCAAGAAATGCGATTAATTAGAACATTTAAGTTCAGATTTTATTATATCTTGGGTACTTGATTATATTCTTGCGCATCAGTCCTATACCCAAGCAATAAACTGACTTTCTTTTTCTTTTTAGCTTAAATCAGACCGTGAGGTACCTCCTTTTAATCCAATAAATAAGAGAAGCTACAAGCTTGGAGCAGACTGACATAAGTTTAAAAACAGACCACATGGAAAACTCGCAAAGCTTTCAAATACAAGTCAGTTTGATGAAGTCTTGCCCTAGAAATACTGAAAAGATCCCATCCGAAAGTCTCCCACCGCCACCGCCACCATCAACGATCACTCCTCTGAAGAAGTGTGATTATCTGGAAGAGATGAGAGGGAACTTAAGTCTGGTGGCTACAGTTATCTCAACCATCTCCTTTCAAGCTTTAATCAACCCTCCTGGAGGTTTTGTTATTCAAGGCATACTTTCAGAGGATGAACCCTTTGAATGCTTAACATTTGAGGACAATAGTACAGCGTGTCCTGGAGATGCAATATCATCTATTAGTTGCCCTTATTATTTTCGTCATTATCTCAAGCACAATACCATTGCTTTCGTTTCATCTCTCAGTGTTGCTCTTTTTCTTGTTAGTGGAGTTCCTCTCAAGCATAAGGCCGCTATTTGGATATTATCTATTGGTATGTGTGTTACTCTTACGTTTTTAACTCTTACCTATCTCAATGGACTCTACTTGGTGGCTCCAAATGGTGAACTTTTTGACTCTGCCTATGATATGTCTGAAGTTTCACTTAAGACTTGGATTGGATTTCTTGGTTTCGTTACGCTGTTCATCACATTGCGCTTTTTGTTTAGGCTATGAAAGAAATGGATGAAGACACTCAAGCGCCAGACATTACCTCGTACTTGAATAATCCAACAACACAGAGATGTATAAGCTGAGTTATTTTTGGAAAAACTATACCAGAAGCATCTATTCTTTCTTCAAATTTTTAATTCGGTACATATATATTTTTTCTCTTAATAAAATCTTTAATTTTGCTTTCTTAACACCGTTAAGTCTTATATAAGGGCTAACGGCACTAGCAGAATAAAGTTACTGGGATTAATTGTATTGAGAAAATAAAATTAAGAGATTTAGTCAAGAGAAAAATACACATAGATAACAGATTAAAAATTGAGAAAAAGTATATGTACTTCTAGCATGAATTTCCATTTATTTTTTTATAAGCACGTATATTCTTTTTTATAAAAGCCTGTTCAAAATATTTTTAAACACTAAATATGGATATCTCTTTCATCAACAAATCAAATATTAGTTGTTCACATTACGATGAATTAACCCCTTCTCTTACATCCAACACTCATTGGTCTGTATAACATTGTTCATTGTGTTTTGTTCTTGAAGTAGTGGAATGCAATATAGGGCTAATTTGCATGCTTTGTTACTTCTCTTGGATGCTTTATTAGGATCATTTAAATTGTAATAAAATATTGTTCCTATGCCAAGGGGGGGGGGAAGATAAGTCAAGAAATATTGTTCCTATCTACAATTTGTGCGCTTCAGTTTTCATTGAGACGAGTGGAGTGCAACTTATTATATTCATAATCTTCGAAATGGATGCTGGCGACCAAATAGAGGAGAATTATATTTAATTAATTTTATATAGATTAATCTAATTTTGTATACATCTAAGGAAACAATCGAAGTACTAAACATGGTGCGCTTCAGTTTTCATTGATCCGAGTGGAGTGCAACTTATTATATTCATAATCTTCGAAATGGATGTTGGCGATCAAATAGAAGAGAACATTATATTTAATTAATTATATATAGAATAATCTAATTAAGTTTACATTTATGGAAACAATCGAAGTACTAAACATGTTTAGTATTAGATCAAGTCTTTTTTAATGGACTTAAGGATTATAATAAATCAAAGTTGATGATTCCCTTGTATTCCAAGATTTCTATATATTAGTCAAGAATTCAATATAAAATAATAAATATTAAATAGTACTAAACAAAACCTCGATAAGAATTTCAAAAATGATATCAATTATATCATTTCTAACTTATGCATCAGTTTTTTTAACACGGGGCGAGATGCAAGTGATATTTTAATTAATAATGTAATTTAATATTCGAACGATCCTTAAATTACTGGAAATTTCATTAAAAATTATGAACTCTATCCATAGGTTCTTAATTATTAGTTACAAGTCAACTCTCTGTATACAATCAAGCTATTGGCTAAATTATATTTGTCATTTATATATGGCAACTACAAGCAACTAGTAGATCATATATAACTCCATTGTGTATGTGTGTGTGTTAAAAATTAGGCTGTCATTTTGATAATTTGTATTTAATTTCCATCACGTTATGGTTCAATAAAGACGCGTATGATGTAAGTGAAACTTCACCACTTTTAATGTTTTTTCTCTTCTACCAATTTTTTTTTTAAAAACAAAGGTTTAATTGGTCAGACCTGCCCTAGAGAAATACGCCCCCAGGTATGTCTTCTGATTGAATTATTTAATTGAGTGAAGAGAATATTATTAGTGTATTAGAAAACAATATATCCAAGTAGTACTCTTGCGTATATTAATTTATTGCTCATATCGTGTGATATTACTTTGACAATGAGTTGTCGACCATGCTTTCACATTATGAATTACACAAAACTAGAAAATGTTTTAGACACCATTCTTAAAAAATTGCAGCATATATCCCTTTTTTTTTTTTGAGCCCGACGACATATATCCCATTTACGTTTTAGTTTACTAGCCAAATACATATGCATTTCCATCTTTCACCAAATAAGAACATAGTGAATATCCTCTTAATAAAAGATGACGAAATATAAGTATATTGATGGCACACAGAATATCCCTTTTCGTTGAGCTATTCCATCTATTAATATTATCTACCTTAAAGACTAATATATTGTCAACCACACACCCGATTGGAATAATATAATCAACGATTAGAACATAAAGCAATCCAAAGCAGCATACTTTGACAGATTCTTTCTAAAAGATGTTTATATTTCAAAAACCATACCTAAACCTTTTGGCATTCACGCAAGCTAGACTATAATCAAAATGGGAACTTCTCACGGCGAAGAGGAGAGATTGAGCCTTCTTTATGAATCATCACGAAGAGGATATGTATCAACTTTGAACTCGCTTTTACAACAAGAACCATTAATCCTCCACAAGATCTCACAAAGCGGCTTCACTGAAACTCCTTTACACATATCAGCTTTGCTTGGCCATCTTGAATTCACAAAGGCACTTCTTTCATACAATCCCAAACTAGCCATTGAGGTTGATTCTTCCCAAAACACACCCCTCCACCTGGCTTCTGCAGAAGGGCACATCGACATCGTAAAGGAACTGCTTAAGGTTAACAACAAGCCTTGCCTGTTTC
>QFDD01011468.1:0-11174 GCA_006871305.1 Vachellia collinsii
CAACTCAATTTAACTCATCAATTTAAATGGGTAAAAAAGAAAAAGAAAAACACGACCAAATGATATAAATGAATCTTCAAGTTGAGTGAGAGTGTGGTCTCCTCAAAAAGATTGCCCGCACGCGCGGTGTTCACTTTTAATCAGTTTCAACTCTTTCTTTTTCGCAACCCTATCTCTCTCTCTCTCAAAGTGTGTGGTATGCCATTTCTCATTTATGTTCACCTAAAGCTGTGCAGTAGCTGTACAGTACCACTACTGCAACACCCCAACATGCTTGCTTTTAATAAGCCTGTTACGTCCACGTAAAATGATACAACATTCATTTCGCCTCGTAGATCCTAAATGATATTAGAAATATCGCTTTAACTGATAATTTAAACAGCCCCTCCATCTCATTACTCACACGTTCAACCAAAAAAACCCCATACTCTCTTTCCAACCTAGCACGCAATGTCCCTCTGTTTTTCCCTTTTTTCTTTTTCACACGTTCGTCTTCAATCTCTACCTGCTTTCTCTGTAAGTCTATATATACATATATAGTGATGTCTCTCTCAGATTTTGACATTCCCTGCCTCCTCACTGACTATTATATCACTCCTTTTTTTCCTTCCTTGAACTAAATTCTCTTCTGCATATTTCTTCTTTCATCTTCTCTTCTCTCTGTAGATTTGTTTGGTCTTTTTCCTGCGCAATCTCTGCATGCCTCAAACATGAACAGAAGGGAGAGATCTATGCGAGATGATTCGTACCCACGGAGCAGAAGGACCCCATCTTTCTCTTCCTCTCTTCTTGACGCCATTTACCGTTCCACCGACCAATCAAAATCAGATCTTGACGAAGATTCAAAACTGGGTCTCTGCGAGGAAGTTCGATACAAGAAACAGAGCAATGGTAACGGTGGGTTTTCTCTGGGAAATGAATATGGCGGCAAAGACAGGGTTATGAATCGTCCTCGCCGAACAGTTATGGTTGAAGATTGGATGGAGAAGCATAGTTCCCACTACAGCTCTTCAGAGTGCAGTTCGGGTGGATTCTTTTCGTCGTCGGAAACAGAGACGAGCTGTAAACAGAGATCGAGGCCTAAATCCGACAAGAGTATGAACTCAGAGAAGCAAAAGAAGAAACATAAAGTGAAGCAGCCGATGTCGCCGGGAAGTCGAATAGCTAGCTTTTTGAGTTCTATCTTCAACTATGGAAGCGTGAAGAAGGCGAAAATGTGCTATGTTGGGGCGGTGGAAGATGTTAATTTCGAGCAGAAATCTCAGTCTCCATGTGTTTCTTCCTCTGCTTCTTCATATTCAAGAAGGTCTTGTATGAGCAAAAGGTCCTCTTCGGCTAAAAAGAACAATGGCGTTAAGAGATGCGTCAGATTTTACCCTGTAAGTATAATTCTGGGAGAGGATTCTCACCACAAATTTGTCTACGAGAATGATCCGGATATAATGCCATTGCCTAGTGGTGTAGGAAAAATCATAAGAAGCTCTTCAACCAAGGAGGAGGAAGAGGAGGAGAAGCAGAGGAAGAACTCTGTTATGGCCAGAGAAAATGGCTTAAGAAAGAGTGAGCTTGATTTCAGAGCGTTGTACAGTCATAATGGAGAGGATGAAGAAGAAGATGATGATGATGATGCTTTGAGCTATTCAAGTTCGGATCTTTTTGAGTTGGATCACCTGATAGGAGGTGGAAGGAGGTACCAGGAAGAGCTTCCTGTTTATGAAACTACTAGTCTGCAAATAAACAAGGCCATTGCTAATGGTCTGCGTTTGTAATTCATTGTAATTAATTAATGCAATGCATTGTGGAATTCTCTTCAAAACATTTGTTAGAACCTTACTTTTTTTTTAATAGCTATTAGAAACTACTTTTTAATTCAACAGTATATTGTTTCATCACACAATAATACTAACAGCGATGTTATTGTTGCCGGGTAGTGTAATTTAAGGGTCACGATTTTAAAATTCTAAAAATTTTTAAAGGCAAAACTGCATGTATTTATCTCTTTTTCAGATACGAGCCTTAGTGGCTTAATGCGCACACATGACACTCTTTGGTTCTAGGCAGGCAGGGAATTATTTCTCGAATGACCTAAATTTTATTCATATCAATATTAGAATAAGATTTTAAATGCAACAAGTTGATGTCAAAAAAAAAAAAAGAACAATTTTTTGATTGCACGTGAGGTGGATAATGATGGGCATTTTTATATGGCCCTTGTGACAGAAAAATCTTAGGGAAAAAAATCTTGGAATAAGATTTAATTTACAGTTGGGTGGGGGGAGATAGATAATTATATAAGTGAAGATGGCACTGAGGTTAGATGCAATCTGCAGAATTTGACAAAGAATATTAACAGAGAGAAGAAAAAAATAAAGGGGAAAGAGCAGAGATTCTACCAAACCAAGAAAACAAAAGTTTAAGAAAGAAGCTTTTGCACATGGATGGCATCAGGAGGAGGATAGTAAAATGTCTCCCACTTTACCCTAAAAATTAAAAACTAAAATTAAAATTGTAAAAAAAAAAAATGTTTCCCACCTTGAAGATTTAATTAATGATTACAGCATACTACTTTTTGCCCCCCTCTAAAAAGTCCCAAAGTACAGTGTGAAATTTGATCTCATTTTTTGTTGTTGTAACTAAAGCCATAATTGAAGCTCATTATTGACGAAAGGATTCTATCTTAATCGAACACAGCACATCATCATTATTATATAAATAACTTTTTATAATAAAACTGACTGAAATGACCCTTGTAGAATAGTGGGGTATGGTTAAAATAGCATTTCACTACTCTAAAAGTAAAAAAATAAAAAAAAATTAAAGTTTTAATTTGTGTTCCATCACTTCACAAAAAAAAAAAAAAATCTGTGCACAGGTGGTCAAATCTCATATGGATTCAAAGATAAAATCATAAAATGTGCCAACATAAAAGAACAATACCAAGGTGCATGTACATATAGCAGACAAAGTAGGGCCATTCTAGACAGGCAATGAAGAGGTCAACTTAAGGAATATGACACAATGCCTCATATCCAAAGCTACTTTTTTGTTTTGTTTTTTGTTTTAAAAAAAAATTCTGGAGATTAAATGAGGGTTGATTGAAACAAGGGATCAAATGAAACCCTATTTTTCCAAACTTGACAGAGAGACACACCAGTGCTGATAGGTTGACCTAATTGCCCATCTCCCCGTGAACATTGCTTAAAGTTCTAAGATTACAATTGAAGGAATCAAAACATGACTTATCAACTAATTGCAATTATGCATTAAGTGGAAGCACACTTAAGATTTTAAGCCTTACAGTTTTAAATTATTGTTAGCGATGTATGATTACACTCAAATCTAATGTAGTTATAGCAAAATATATCATCAAGTATTCAATATTATAGAAAGAATAAAAATCTTGCCATAGCAATATTTTACTAACATGTTGTTTAATTGGAAGGGAAGAATTTTACCAAAATTGAGGATATGCATTTGAACTACGTTTGTCATGCATCAGAATAAAAACAATTTTTTTACTGAATAATGTTAGTAAAATTAAAATAAATAATACCAATGAATATTAGTGTCAACGGAGCATGTTAATTTCATGCAAAGAATTGTAGGGAATCTCAAGTTCATTATAAATTATATCTTATACTTAAACATGAGGTGGTACTTTGTTTGCCATTGATACTCATAAGTTAACGATTATTTAGATGGATGTTCACAACTCAATTTTTGGAAAAGGTTGTTAGACTTGAATTGTTGTCAACTATCACTTTTAGAACTCCATTGTGTTCTCTCATTCTCCAATGTCATAGTTATATAAGAAAATTAAAATATAGAAAGATTCAAGATAATTATTGAAAAGCTAAGCCATCCATTTCCCTTAAATCATAAAATAACTTAGCAAGCTGAGGATACTGTCATCAACTTTTATAGAGATCATATGAGACACAGAAACTTCCCTTGCTTTTAATGATAAAAACCAATTATTCCCTAAGAATTGAATTACAAATCTCATGCTATATCTTTTTCGACGTATAAAAATTAAAAGAATCACTCCCTTCTTTTCTGAATGCAGGATATCTTTGAGATATACAAAATGGGGGCTATAAGGCTATTTGTCAGAGTGAGAGATTAGATATAATGACTGCAAAATAATTAGATCAATGTGAAGCTGTACGGCTAACTGAGTGTAACAAAAATTTAACTTTTGCATTATTAGATGTTCTAATTGCATATGTTTGCTTTATTAAAAGAGAAAAAGGCTACAACCTCAAATCATATCTCATAATAAAATAGCACAACTTTTTAGGTAATTGAAATCTCCATGTCACCGAATCAACCTTAATTAAATTACCAGATAAACGTAAGTTGGTTAATATTTCACAATTTCACTCAAATATAAAACTCAATAATAAAACTTTGGCGGGTAAAAAATTATTTTCAAGGACATTCCAAGTTTGATATTATCAACTCCTCCTTCCTGTTATAAACATAAACCCTCGTTTGTAGTGAGTGCATAACAAAATCTTATGTCTAATTCTGATGAAATATCAAATGCTATCCAAAAAAAGAAAAGAAAAATGGGAAATATGTGATAATAAATGAGAAATAGCATAGTGTGTATTTAGCCATTTAACCCCATCCGAGATTCCATTTGGATCTCTTAATTTTATGTTTTTCAAGTCAAGTGTAACCCTAACGTGTTAAAAAAATGGAGATGAAATTAAGGGAACAAATTAAAATCTTATGTGAAGTTTGAGGACCGATTGTGTACTTTCCCCCGGCCCCTATGAAATCAATAAAATTGTGAAGTTCTGAAAATGAAAAATAATCACAAGAAAACATATTGTAAAGCAATTGATGTTAGGCAGAAATATTATCAAGAGACACAGATTAGACTCAAGAGAGAAAAAGGTTGGAGAGAGAAGAATAAGACAGGATTTAATGTGTGTGGCTATAAGAAATGATAATTAAAGAGTGATCAAGTTTTGAAGATTAATTGAAAGAAGGGAATAAGCCAATGACACATGAATAGCAATGCCAGTGTGCAAGAGTGGGGCATGTTACTTACCAACCAAGCACAAATTGTGACACTTACTATATATACACGTGGCCACTTCAATGCAACCAATACCTCATTCATTATTAATCACTCTACTTATAGTATCTGTTAATCAATCAATCTCATTATTGATCTTGGGAACCAATTATATATATATCCAACAAATTATTTGGGAGTTACGTAGCTATATAGATGGATAGATATTATCATATATATATATTCACTTCAAAGGCATGTGTCACTTGGTCTCCAAATTCATTTATGGACACTATTGCATTTTAATTTTAATTTCAATTTCTATAGTCTTTTTCATTTCTGAGAGTAATATCGATGTGGCAGAGATTATTGTCATTTTATGTATAGATATGTAACGTGGAATAAGAGTTTGTATCATAATATATATCACTGTTTTTTTTCCTATTTCTCTCTTATATACTTTAAGTTTAAGTGCATTCACATGTTTCTAGTTTCAAAAAATTCGAATCCACTTTTTACAAATGAACAAACGAAAGTTCTACATAATGATAGAAAATTATTGCTCTGATGCTACCTAGACCTTTTCATAACATTATTTTTATATATTGGAGAGTTCACATACAAATGTGATCCTAAGAGTTTATTATAACTATGACAGAGGTTTCGCAACTTATGTTGTCTCTAAGGACATACAGGCATCCCTATCGGAGGTAATTATCTTTAAAAGTATTATCAAGTATTAAATATTGATACATGTATTAGTGAGAATATGAGCTTTAGTTCACCACTTAAAATCCACTTTACAAGTTATCTATACTTTTAACAAGTTTTGCTACGATCCATGTCTCGTAACCAAACTAACATCAAGCACATTCTTTGAGGTCCAGAAAAGATAATTCTATTCAAAACATTATTATACATTAAATATGAGTACACTTCCTAATAAATACTATTTCCAGTCTTTAAATAAGAGTTAGTTGACTTTTGTTAGGGAGGTTAATACGCTAAACACATTACTTAAAGTCATTTATATTTATCATTTCTCTCTAAATTAATTTATCCGACTTATAAACTAATATGTATATATATAAACTAATTATATATATAAATAAATACTTTTAAGCAATATATTTAACTTCCGCAATCTTCCCAACAAAAATCAACCGACTCTTATATTAAGAATAAGATTGTAGTATATTAACGATCTTGATTCGTGGTATTATAAGTAACTAACCCCTTAGATCAAATTTTCGTTGGTAGTTTGTTATGTTGTTTTTTTTTTTTTGACCTGAATCTTGTTAAAGAAAAACATGTTGCATAATGGGTCAAAAATTGAAAAATGAATGAGTAAAAATGGCAGGCCATGGACCTAAGTGCGGCCTATTTTTATCTGTGCATTGAAGGTATTCTTTGTTTCTAAAGCCCAGATACGCTATGGACCAAACGACACAACGAGGACGTGCCGTTTTATTGAAACGACGAAGTAACAACTAACAATGACAAGTGGAGTCCCAACCAAAGCAGGTGCGTTGCGGAGGGAAGAAGATGGGATGATTCCTTTGTTTAACGCTTACCGCGTAAGCAACCTACTTGATCGATCAACAGGATCGTCGACCTGTAAATCTATCCTCCATACCATCCGATCGGGTTTTTCTGGGTGTATAAATTTGATTGAGTTACTGGGTTTCGGTTTCTAGTTGTGGTTACTGATTCAATCGCCATGAGCTTTCTCTTCGGAAAGAGAAAAACTCCCGCAGGTTTGCTCATGTGCTTTGCATCGGCTTTTTTCTTTCAATTTATGTATTTATTTTCTAAAATATTGAGTACTGAATGAGATTAAAGTATCTGTCTTTGATAAATCTAGGGTGGACAATCTAATTGGCTGTGGTTTGTATCCGATAGTAGTATTGAGGATTTTAATTGGGATTGTTAATCCGGATTGTTGATTTTATCTTGTGATTCAAAGAATTATCTGTAATTGCCCTTGTTTCTTTGTGATCGGTGGTTCGGACATGACCTTATTTATAAACAACGTATCTTTTGAGTCTGATGTAGTTAGTTCTGAGACTAAGTTACAATAATTGTAATTGTTTATTTTCCAGCTTCAATTATAATTAAATTTACTTTGCCATATATTTTTTACAGCAGTGTTGTATGGTGGGGATGTTGTTATTGAACTATTAAATTCATTTTACAACATTTCTAGCTATGAGAATCATAAGGGATTAAGGGAATACTTGCTACCACATAAACTTTGTTCACTGGATGTAAATTCATAGTAGAGTGAAATTGTTTGCTAGTTTAGTGCATGAATACCATCCGTAAGTATGCATATTTATTGGTTGATATGCCTGCAATGGGATTTTCTATGCACTTGTTAACGGCGTTCCTATGTGTTGATGTGAAATGTGATTTTCAGAGCTTCTGCGGGAAAATAAGAGAATGTTGGACAAATCGATTAGAGAAATAGAGCGGGAGAGACAAGGCTTGCAATCACAGGAAAAGAAACTGATTTCAGAGATAAAGAAGAGCGCCAAACAAGGGCAGATGGTATGATGTTTTCCTTTTTGTATTTTTTTTTCTGTTGTAGCATGTTGAATATGCTAGCATAACTGGTTGTGTCACATCTGGTTATTTCTGTATCCACTTTTTTAGTTCTCAACATGGGATAAGCAGTTGCCGCTTTATCAGTTTTGAGTTTTGACCATTTTGTTTGTAATAATTTCACATTAGTTGTGATCGCCAATCAGCCATCAAACATCCTAGGATTATTTCAGGTTTAAATGATTCCACATGGTTAGCCAAATAGCCATTGCAGTGTTAATGAATTTCCAAGTCCCATGCTACCTAAAAGAAAGGCTTTTTTCTTTTCCTTTTGGAAATTTGTCAAGAGCAGTGCTTCACAGTGGTTATGTTTACGTTGTCTTGGTGCTGCCATTAAATTAGGGGTGTACAGTCTGTATTTGACACTTAAGTTGCAATTTTATATCTAACAATCTTCATTTCTTTTGTGTCTTCATGAAGAAAAATACTTGATAATTGATATTCATTAATGTATTGGTGGACTAAATATTAAAACTACCGATTGCATCTTGATGACTACCATTTCTTTTGAATTTTTAAAACTGATATCATTTGAAAGCCTGAAACTTTCCGTAAGTGTAGTTCATGGGAGCGATTCAAGCTAGCTTGCATGTTATGAAGATTGTCAGTAACACTGAATTTTGTCAATTTATTATGGTTCACACATCATTTGTCCTTGAAGGAGGTGGCCTATGTCCTGCCGTTGTCAGTCTTGATTCATGTAAATGTTTTTTATTTTTTTTATTTTTCAGGGAGCTGTTAGAGTGATGGCAAAAGATCTTGTTAGAACTAGGCATCAGATTGAGAAGTTTTATAAGCTTAAATCACAGCTCCAGGGTGTATCACTCAGAATTCAGGTATGCTGTTGTTGATATAATTGTAACCGTTGTTTCGTACTTCCATAGATATTCTTCAAAGGATAATTTTCTGTTTTAAGGCTTGTGATTCTTAGAATAGGATTAACCAGGGCGCTGCTATTTCCATGGATATGTGTTGATAAGCGCTGTAATGATGATGATTAAAATCTGTGCCTTAGTGTATATTTGGGTGCTAAAAGTTGAAGTGCATTGTGATACAAATTTTCAGACTCTGAAATCAACACAAGCAATGGGGGAGGCCATGAAAGGTGTGACAAAAGCAATGGGACAGATGAATAGGCAGATGAACTTGCCATCTTTACAGAAAATCATGCAAGAATTTGAGAGGCAGAACGAGAGGATGGAACTGACGACTGAGGTGATGGGAGATGCAATAGATGATGCTTTGGAAGGAGATGAGGAAGAGGAAGAAACAGAAGAACTAGTGAACCAGGTTCTAGATGAGATCGGAATCGATGTAAACCAAGAGGTATGACAAACACTTGCTGACTATTGAACTTCCTTCTTTAGCTTAAAGTGAACTGGATGATTATATAACGATGCCTAACAACTTTAATTTGATGTCATGCACAGCTTGTAAATGCGCCATCACAAGCCGTTGCTGCCCCAGTGGCAAAGGCAAAGGTGGCTCAAGTTGAAACTACCGGAAATGATGACGGTGGGATAGACAGTGATTTACAGGCAAGGTTAGACAATTTAAGAAGAATGTAATCTCCATCCTGTATCATGTACTATCCACCTTTACTTGGAGAAGTGGAGTGTATTTGTACCATGCTATATAATTGGTAAGTTGTGCCAGACCTTGATGGACTCAGGATTATTAACAAAATGGATATTTTTCTTAATAAAACTTTCCTCGTCTGTTTTGATGATCCAAGTGTTGCAGCATTCTTTGAGCAATTGAAGATTTAGGTCTTGTATTTGGCAAATTTATATTTGATATCGGTTCCTTGTGCCTTGGTTTTGTGTAGCACTGCATTTCAAGCTGTGATGGTTTCAAATGCTTAAATGATAATATTGCAAATGTGATATTGAGCTGGCGACTCTATCCATGTTCAGATCTATAAATATAATTATTGGTGAATCCTTAAAAGTTGAGACTTGGAGATATATGTTGCTTAGTAATTATTGGGGGTGAGAAAAAGAGACGCACGCAAATTCCAGGGACGATGGTTTAACCAGCGGACGAAATTTCGTCAGTTAATTTTGACCAAAATTTCCCCCCTTTTTTCCCTTCTGTTATTCCTTTAGCTAGTCTCATGAAAAGACAATTCTTTTACTTATTCCGTTTTCATCTTATTATATTCTTGTCTTCAAAACTAGCAAATAAAATCTAAACATTACGATAACAGGCAATTATTTTTTGGTGGATTTATTATCGTCGGAACATGAACCGTTAGCGATCAACATGAACTATAGCATATATTCTTTATACCAAACGCATGTCTCTTGTTTACACTGAACCAAACAAATGTATACGTACTTCCGTTTCATTTCCTTTTTTTCTTTTCATTTTTTCAAAAGCAACACTTCCTTTCGTTTAAACTAATTAAGTCTATCACTGTACTACAAAAGCATTCCCTGAAATAATAAGCACAAATTCCCTCTCTGTCTCTCTCTCTGCCTTTTTCCCAGCTCCTGCTCCTTTCCCCCTCATCCCTTCCAGCTAGACCATCAACAATGATTGAAGTTTCCACTATTGACTCTTCTGCTTCCTTTTCTGGGAAAAAAGCTTCAAAAAGCAGGGGGGGCAAAAGTGAAAGGAAGTTGCAGACATATCACATATAAGAATAAACCAAAAGTGAACGCCCTATATTCAACCAAACAATTAAGTATCCCTAAAATTTAAGAAAAATAAAAAAATCTAAATGTTAATTAAACTTAACCCAGCTTTGAATCAATCTTCTTCTTCATCTGAATCCCTCAAACTGAGACTCAATCCAATCAAAGAATCTGGCTACTCTGTTATGCCAACGGGTGTTCTACAAATTGGGCAATCCAAGTGAGAGTAAAGCCACATGTCTATACAAATCGCATGAAACGAATGGTTACAGCGAGGTAGCTTCCTCACTTCTTCTCCTTCTTCAAACTCCGATAAGCAAACTGGGCATTCGTATTCCTCTCCTCCTCCTCCTTCCTCCTTCTCTTCTGCTTCTTTCTTATACCTGAAGCTCGATAGCAGGTTCCTGTTCGAGCATTCAAAGCTCCGGCTGCTACTTCCAGCCGCCCCGATCACCACCTCCACCATCCGGCCCTCCCCCGTCCCTCGCCCATGCCGGCGGCTGCATCGCCTGATGATGATGAGGTTGTACATAGCCAACACTATGGCCGCCGTTCCGACCACCGCCAGGCCGTAGTACAGCATGGTCATGCCGGATTTTGGGGAAGAAGAAGACGACGACAGAGGAGGAGGAGGAGGCGGTGGTGAGAGTATGAAGGGGCTTTGGACGTCGGCCATTGTTGGGTGAGGTTGGAAGAGTTTTAATTAGACGACGACGATGCAGAATATATTGTAGGTGGACGTGAAGACAAATCCTGGCCATGGGTTCCTTGATAGAATTGTAGAGATTAATAATATCATTATTACTAATTAGTTTTTATCATTATCCATTATATATTAGTATTATTTGATCGAGTTGTTAATCTAAAAGCCGTGGTGGTTATGCAGTCCCTAGCTTGATGAA
>QFDD01011470.1:0-10713 GCA_006871305.1 Vachellia collinsii
TTAGCTTTAAATTTTATGCTTGAATTACTTGGGTATGGGATGCCTCTCCCACATCGAGACAGTCTTAGGAATCAAATCCTCTCCCCTTAGTGAGAGTGTCCAAATCGTTGAATCCACCGACTAGGTGTGGAATACACTGATTTTGCAATTGCTTGTTTAGTATTTTGGTATAAAAGTATGTTTGAGAACAGCTTCTAGAAGCACTTTTACGTAAATTGAGACAAAACTTCCCCCACGTACTTACTTCATATTGTGTAAAATCACTTTTCAAAAGTTATTCCCAAACATGTTTCAAGGAACCTTTACCAAATACACATCATCCTTAGATTTACTGCCAGAAAGAGAAAATAAAAAGGTTTGGAGCAAAGGATACCAGTCAATAAGATCAAAGCTTTAATCAAATGTTACGGAATTCATCTTAGTTACGTTTTTCTAGTTTTTCATTTCCTTCAATTCCTCTTGCTCTTGAAATTATTCAGAAATTTTTATGGAAGAATTTTAAGAGGGAAGAGATACATACATGAAAAAGAGAGCAGAGTACAGAAAATTCTTCAGAAGTTGTAATAAACCGACCTCACTTGTAAGAAGAAGCAGACAAGGATGTATGTTGCAGAGAGAAAAAACAGAAGCTAGCACTGATATGAAGCAAATGAACTCTAAACTTGACCGTGATATAAATGTAACCTCTAATCTGTTTGTAACGTTCACCGATCACAGTGAGTTGAGTCAATATTAGACACTTGGGCAAGTCATGCCCTGCTGTCTTCAATTTATTTTTATGTGGGAAGGTTCTACCCAAGTGAGAATTCAAATCTGGGAGATTTTTTCCCAGGTGAGAGATATCTTGGTCTATATATAATGTGTGGATAAACATGTAGCAATTCATTAGTAATATGAACTATAATGAAATCGTAAAAAAGATGTTATTGGAGTATTTTAATTGACCCGGAGGAAGCTGGAAGCAACCATTGTCCAATTCTTACAAATCCTTGATGAAATTATTATTCGACATAACTAATGTGTCTTATGATTTTTGCAAAATTTATTTTAAATAAATTAATTTAAGTTGAGTTAAAAATAATATTGATGCTATACCTTTTTCGGCTTAATAGGTTAATCAGACTTGATGTAGATTAACGGTGGATATCTGTTTTCATTTTTGGTTAAAAGTAATAGTGTTTTATCTGATAAATCTAAAAATTGGAAGTTTCATTTGTCTGTTCATTGAATCGTTTATTCATTGAACCATATCTATTCATTAATGAAATGATAATTTTATGCGGCGGTTTGAAATTACTAGTTACTCTACATGATTGATAATGATCCTCCTTCTAATTCTAAATATAAAAACTCATTTGTAATGTAATTTTGTAGTTTAAAATTGATTTGACCAGTCTTTGTTTTGGATGCAATTTTATTCCACCTAGGAAGTTAGTCAATTGCATATATATTAGAATCTTTATCGCCACCAAATACTGAAGCTAACTTTAATTTTTTTTTAAATACCATTAATATGGTAATAAGAAAAATATTAGATATCATGAAAATGTATGGATTGAAAAGTTATTTACTACTGATAATTAACCGGTCCATCGATTCATCAGGTTTTCAAGTAGATAAGTTGTAAAATTTGTTTGCATGACACATGAGGAGCAATTAACACACATATAATCAATCTATGGATATTAAAAAAGTATTTAAATTAGCTATTTGGGACAAATTTATATTAATTTCCCTAAAATACCCTTATTCTCATCATATGCATTGTAACTCATAGAGATATTATATTTAGGATTAAATGTTAAATCTCTGTATGAATCAAAGATTCAATATATGTGGTCAAAAAAAAAGATTCAATATATTATGGTCACCCCTAACCCGTCCTTTAGGGTTCTTCCATTCCTCTCGAGTGATATTCCAATTCAACACTTTGAGAGGCACGTTCCACATATGCCTTCACATCTTAATATGGCAGCCGAGTATATATAAACTCGCATCACAGGGATCAAACACTATTCCTAATTTCCAAGAGCGTCGGACCCAAGAAACGTGAAAATCCACCATATATGTAGAGTCATGACGATTTTTCAACAAGGTGCTTATCTTCAGCTTATTCTTGAATTCTAGCTGCTTGGGAAATAAAGAAACAAAGAGGAAGAAAAGATTTCTTGAGGCTTGACTACCAGTTCTCTTAATTAGCTTTTCTGATTCGTCTTGCTATTAGATAACCCGATAAACTTGCGTAGACAAAATTTCAAGAGGGAATAGATATTAATAAATGGAAAGAAAGGGGGACAGAAAACCCTAGAGAAGCAATAATCATGTAGACCTCACTTCTGATAAGAACGGATTAATTAGAGGTCTCTTGTGTTTCTGTTGGAAATGAAGAAGATGTGAAACATCAATGACATATATAGATGGGGTCTAAACCTCACAATATTGAAACTAGCTCGTCTCCATCTGTAACGTTCGTCAGCTTGGAACTTGGGGTAAATTGACACATAGCTGAGCATTTTTTCTTACAAAATAAAAAAATGCTTGAGTATTTAAGTAAAGAGGCTTCACCATATATAATTTTTTTTTTAAAAAAAAAAGAATAACGAGATAGAGACAAGAAGAGAAAAGAAATATAGGCATAATTAGTAGATTTTCCTTTTGTCTTGTAGGTCCCACAAAAACAGAGTCCGTCGCCATGTTTTTAATTTTTCTTTCCGCTTGAGATGAAATTGCTTTAATAACTTTAATTTTAATTTAACCGGTGACAGTTGTATTAAGTGCCAAAAAACCTTTCCTCTAGTCAGATGAAAATTCAAGTATTTTGGATGGGAAAATCATGCTATATACGAGACACCTCCCGCATTTTGGATATGAAATAGTTCATGTAAACATAACAAAAATAAATAAAGTTTCCTTTGAGAGCAGTTTTTAAGCGCAGTGCAATTGACTAGATATATAGGAAGGCCTTGTACATTGTTTCACAAACATTAGAAATAAGCCACATATATTATTGATGAGATAGCACAGATATATAAGACATAAGTTTGAAGATGATGATTACATGGAGAAAAAAGCTGCTTATTGAAAGAGAAGTTGGCAAACTAAAGGTGAGAGGGAGCTATATATGGGGCACTTGAAGTGTAGGGATGTCGTCCTCGCGCCAAAGCTGCTCGTTCGGATCCCTCCATTTGTTCATCATATTACAAATAAACACTTTTTGACATTTAACACAGAAGCCTTTACAGTACATTAACGTTGGCTGTCTGGGCATGTCCTCCAGAAATGTGGGAAGAGCATGTTGTGGATATACCATGGAGTTGTCGGGACGATTCCCAGAAACAAGGAAACCGTGTGTCACATTAAGAACTTCCAACCCCTTCATCTGCTTCACCAAGTAAAGCACAGCATTCTTGTTCAGCCTCACGGATTGAACACTCAATACCTTCAGCTTTGGAACGTGCTTCTTCAGTGTTCTCGCAATCTTTAACGTCAAATGGCAAGTTAGCTTTAGTTCTGAGAATTTGTGGCAGTGTCTGCCTATGGCTTCCAGAAAGTGAGGGGCTATAACTGTGTTAGTAATTGTCATCGACTCTAGCCCTTCCCATTGCTCCATTGCTTCGTTGATTCCCTTTTCTGTCACATCTGAGAACCACCCAGGTAGAACCAGCCGCTTCAGATTGCGACTCCTGTAAAAAAAACAAGAGTGTTTGATTTAGTGCATTAGCAATTTCTAAGAGATCGAGAAACCTTTGGACATCGTTTTTGCCGAATATACTCTTATCCATGGAGAGAGCAAGTGTGTGTGTGTGAGAGAGAGAGAGAGGGAGAGAATGAATGAAAAAATTAGAGAGAATGTATAATAATTCATTGAATGAAAGAGAATGAGTGGAATTAATGTGTATGCATGTATTTAATGGGTAAGAATGGGGAGAGAGCAGATTAAAATTTCAGACAAAAATAAAACTGTAACTTATACTGTATAGTGTGTAGCCCTATCGTAGAAGAATATACATGAAACATTATGTATGTACCTTTTAGCGATATTAATGAGGTCTCGGTCGTTTAGGTATAGTCGAAACCTGAAGATGAGACAATGGACTTGGCCGTTGCTGAGATGCAAGACAGAGGTCAAGAGAGCAATAATCGTGGAACTCAAAGCGGGTAATGCAGGATGCCTCCACTTGTTGAGGTCTAAGGCTTTTTGGTCCCAAAACAAAGGGTCCTGGCAAACCCCTCGCCAGGATTTGCACACCATGGAAACGAAAGTGAAATCCACCACATTCAGAGTCATGAAGATTTTCAACAGCACGTCATAGCTCATCTCCTTCCAATCTCTCGTTTCTACCGATGATTTGCTGTTCTTCCCCATATTCAAATGCTGCTTCCTGATCCAATCATAATTAACAACAATAATATCAGTCATTAATTCCAAAATATTTCTTCTAAAAGTCGTTTTAATTAGATTGTCACAAACGTTCTATTGGCAGCGCCACCTGTCACGTTCACGAAAACTGTAGAACCGAACCAAAGAATACACTGTTTTCCTAAAAATTTCAAATTATTTCCAAACAAAAAGTTATTGATTTCACCTTGTTTATTTACGGGTTTGGAATAAGTTGTGTATTCGGGGTGAACTTTGCCGAAGACACTTATTTTTATATGAACTTTACGGATTACACTTGTATGCGTAAATATTTGATTGATGACTGGAATCCAATCCCATTATCCGAAGATTCCGAAAATTTTATTCTTGATCGAAATGGAAGATTATCTGAAAAGAAATGTTTGATTTGCAGCGTTCTATATTTGAGTGAAATCAGTTAAAAAGTTCATAGATGAATGCCTTGTTTCTCTAGATTTTCCTGTGCTTGAATTCTTCTTGTTCTTTGGGATCTTATGCATTAAGAACTTTTTTTCATGAAAAAAAAATATTAAGATGGAAATAAAAGAAGGAAGGAAATGCAGACATATTAAGATGGAAATAAAGAAAGAATAAAATGCAAACATACCTCACTTCTAAAAATTTGTGCTTTGTAGATCAGAGAGCAAATCTAGGCGGCAAGTTGCACAGAGACCCTTGCAAGGATTAATTAGTCGCTCGAGGCTACTAGTATATTTATATAAAGACATGATAAATATCTAGTTAATATTATGGAATGTAATAATGATTTTAGTTCATAGAATCATAATTTTCTGATTTTTTTCTTTAAAAAGTTCAATCTTCGATGAGAAAGTTGTTGCCCTCCCTTAATAGGTTAATTTATTTAGTTTTATTCAAATTAGTTTACACTCATTACAAATCTTAAAAAAAGTTTGGAAATCTCCTTGCCAGCGACACGCAGTGTATGACATCTAAAATAATCGTATTATATAAATTTTTCATTTATTATATTTAAAGGTAGATTTTATTCAGATTTTTGGGTTAAATTGACTTACGGTGAATCAAAAAATTCGGAAGCTCGTTCACATAACATTTATAACTTTGGTGAAATTACCATAAAAAACCATATTAATATTAATTGTATGGAGCCCATATAAGATGGGGAGCGAAAGGAGAGATAAAGATAAAAGGTTACATATAGCATTCTTGACTCTGTCCATAAAAAAAATAACAACTTTTAATATTCATGTTAATTAGATTCATGAATCTAAATATCTAATTAAGTTCAAGTCATTATATGCATAGAAGACCACACCATGTAAATGCATATAGACCTTGGTTAATGTACATCTCAACATTTAATACAAATGCATGCATGGCATTTATTTAAGTTTAGCAAAAATTCATACCAGCAAGCTAGAAAGAATTAAATGCGCACGCGTTTATATAACATCAAAATAATTAAATGGAAAAAAAGTACTGCTAGTTGTGTATAAATTCTTTATATATTGGGGGAATTACTATAAAGTCCCATGTAAGAGAATTAGTATCAGAAATGTCCCATTGACAACTCAAACAGCTATCATTGACAACTCAAACAGCTAACATTGACAACTTTTTAGGACCTTTTTAATATTAATTATTTTGCATAAGATTTTATAGTAATTCCCCCTTCTTTGTTTGGTCTCGTCACTCTCCGCGCAGTTGAAGGATTGTTAGAAACGGTGTGACGATAAGTGATCTTTTTATAAAGAAGATGTGATTTGTTTTAGGGGAAGGCTTTACCCCATCAAAATTTACCTTTTTTTTTCATTTTTTATTTGGTGGTTTTTAAAACCCTCACTACAATTTGCTAATGTCTTAATCAGTCGTTAAAAAACCATCCCTTTATCCTTGCCTCGAATTGGATCCCATTTATCTGCTGAGAGGAATTTATTGTATAACTCATCGTGTTTTTAAGTTTACAAGAGAATGCAGAATTTCTTCATAACGGATAAAGGGGAGTCGCTTATGTATTTTGAATGTTGATTGAGAGAAGAAAGTAGACACAATATATTCTTACTTTAACCCTTAACATCACACAAATTTATTGAGCTTGTACACATTTACAAATGATACGATTGCTAATATAAGAGAGAAAATAAGCAAAATATGCATAATTCAATCAAAGCTTTAGAGTTGGAGGTCCTTCTAAACGGATATAGTCATACATAACTCCCTGGAAAGGATTGGTGGCATTTGACTGTCTTAAATAAATAATATTTTTTCCTTTCACTAAATGATCGCTTGGAATATCAATACTGAACAACCAATATAATCCATAGATTCCATGCCTCGCTATTGCATTATCTCCTCCCAAATCCACTGTTTCAAATAGTGCAGGAATTTTATCTCCTTGCTCATTATTATTCAACCAAACCTGCAGTGCAATATATATTAGTTCATTATTCATATTCATCTACCTTTAATTACATATGGTTTGGAGGGAATTTTAATTACCAAAGAAACATGTTTTAGTGCTAGCTGTACCTGCAATTGAGAATGAGTGGCTGATGCTAGGGCTAACTGTAGAGTATAACTTCCGGGGAATGCATTATATTTTTCAAGTTCAAATATAATTTGCCAAGTCGTTGGTTGATATACTCCATCTCCTATTCTCCTGCGTAAACCAAATTTCTTAAGGTAAATAACAAATGTTTGACAAGAATATCAATATCGTTAGATTATTACATTGTTTATATAAATTACGTACCTTGTAACATGAGCGTAAAACCAGTCTCGATCATACCGATCGACGCCGACATTGTAAACTAGATCATTATTTGGATATAAATCAGCATAACGCTCCCACAGTCCATATTGCCTAAACCTGTATGTGTCAAGGAAACACATTAATACCGTCTGGATAAAAGGTAAAGATCGGAAAGTATGCATGTTGATAGGAACTATATATAAACAATGGGTTATGGTTTCCAACATGTCTTTAGGTTGTTTGTTGTATAATCTGTTGATGAGTTTAGGGTTAGGGTCTGGGATATAGAATTCTGCGGCTGTTCGATCTGGAACTCCAATTTCCCAAAGGGTAGAGCCATTTCTTGGAGGACTAAATACAAGTGAATCCAATTTGATTAGACACCCTATAAATACACGAAACAAGTGAATTAGCTGACAAGTTTTGGAATTTGGGTTTCGACGTAATTAAACCGGAAGGAATATAATGAACATAATGTTGCATATACCTGGCGTGATAGTGATTATATTATTGTATGTGTAATCACCAATAAAGCGAGGAACCCAAGCAAACAAGTTATAGTCCCCTGGTACCACATTCTTAATCATGAAATAGCCCTTGTTATCAGCTTGTGTCCAAAACTGATAGCCCTATGTATATAATAGATACCATGAGAAAGAAATTGTGAGTTCAAGAATAAAGAAACGTCCATCTTTCTCCAGTTTCAGGATCTGTGTGTTGCAAATAATTAACCCTTACGTACCTTGCTTTCTCTTTGCCATGATCCTTCAGAACCAGGTAGAGCTAGACCAACATAAGCAGATTTAGCATATAGAAGGCTCCCTCCTCGGATATACGGATCTTGTACAAGTAATCTTCCAGCCACACTTCCACGTTGAGTTGATGGAATGAAGTCTCGTGAACGTGGGAAATCATAAGGCCAGCTTTGGGCTTCCTTATACATCTGATTGAATCAAATAAACAAGAAATTATCACATTGTTTGATGAGGAAAACTGGGTGCTTTGATTAATTTACCTGTTTCACTGCATCTGGCCAAAGCGTGCGTGGATCCTCATTGCTTGAAAGAGAGTTGAGATACACAAAAACAGGTCCAAAAACTTTCTTGTAGGTTTCCCCCTCTTGAAATGCCATGGTTATCTCCTTCCCAGCGTAGTGGGTGCTCACAAACATCTATATGTCACTCAAATCTAACCAAATCAAATGGGAAAACAGAAGGCTGCATGTTCTATTGTGTGGTGGTGCCATCATTTTTATTGTACTTTTGAGTTGCGCTTTGGGCATGTTTGGTAATAGCTTTTTTAAGTAATTTTACACAATTCGAGGTAAGTATGTGAAAGAAGTTTTGTCTCAACTTACTTACGTAAAAGTACTTTTTAAGTGATTGACAAATAAACCCTTATGTTGTAAGTTGCAGTAAATTATACGGTACAGTAGTAAAACTAAAGAAAGATATGAAGTGCCAAAGTCAAGTTTTGAGGCTCTTATTTCTCATACCGAAAGGGTAATGGGGCCCACATGGGAGGTGAGGTCTTGCTTAGTGGGCCCAGCATTGCGAAACTCGTTGGTGGGAGTAATCATCCAGAAGCCTACAGGTGCATCTGAATCAAAGCTAATCCAACCATGGACTCTGTTGTCTTTGTTCTCACAAGAGTACTGATATTTGTCGTCCACCTAAACCCACCACCACGCTCGATATTTCACGGGAGTGTTATATCAAATCAAAACAAATTAAAACAGTAATCTCTACAAGGAGAAATTTGTGCATGTGAATAATCATGAAGGATTCATACATACAAACAAGTAAATTTTAGCAATATATTGATTGTAAGCCTATTCTTGTAAACAAAGCTATATAGATAATTAAAAGAGGCTATAGGAGAGGGAGGTACCTCTCCTTTGAAGTCCTTGTTGGATGGCTGGGTTAAGAGAACGGCTTCAGGATAAGCCAGCACTTGCCCACTCACTCTATCTTGCATCGTTGGCATGAATCTTTGCCTATTGTCTGATACAGCCATATAACTAAACCTGTGTACAGTGCGTAATCATTTTAAAACTCAGTCCTGTGCTGTTTATATTTACAAACCTGAACCACTTAATTAATACAAGATTGAGAATTCTCTCATTTGTCTCTTTTATTATTTTCTGTGGCATTCATGTTATATATGCAGGTAATATTGTTGATTTCCTACGCCTGAGCCTGAGCTTGTTAAGCAATTTCAAGATCTCTTTCAGTGCCATGTCAGCATCTGTGGGTTGACCCTCGATTGAGACCTCACCATCAATTTGATTTTTGGGAAGAGCCCATCAAATTTTAATTAGTTCATTCTGCTGTCGCATATGGGTCGTCACGTTCACGTACTGCCCCACCATCAGCTACTTCAAAACTGAAACTCGTCCCGTGAATTAGAAAATTCTTTCATGTTCCACTTCACGTTCTTCCAGACTCATCCGTATTGCCTTAAATCAAGTCCTAAGATGACGTTTTATATTTATATCCTGCGGGCTCGTCGTTGTTCCAACATCATGTTATAATTAATTAACATAACCTGCGTTGGCCCCTTTTTCTAGCGGTAATTTACCTGTGTTCTTGGAGTTTGTAGACAATCCTGAATTGATCAACCTCCGCAGCTGTAAATCCTTTTTGACGCTCGAATATCACGTAAGAGTAAAATCCAGAGCTGCCTCGTCGCATTACATACCTGAAAAATCAAATATCCCATACATTAGCTAATTAGTAACGTGTGAATATGTAAAGTATGTATGTCTGTTATTTAAATTGTATGAGAAGAGAAGAACTAATTAAGATTAAGAATAATATTCCACCTTTGGTCTATGTTGATGGGCACATCAGTGCCTTGCATTGAGGAAGTCCATGTTCTCACAAACGAAACCTCCACTTGGCTCTCGTCCGATGCCACAATTGAGAAATAGGTCCCATTGATTCTGCAGTAGTAATAAATTAATCAGTTCAATGATGAGTTGGGTGCAGTAGGCTTGCATTAATAGTATCTACTTTATTATTATTATTACGTACCTTTGAGCAATACTATTCTTTCCTTGTTCATTCCAAACTACATCAAAATACCTGCAAACGAAAGAAGACAGGAATTCTTTCAATTTCTATATGTAATGAACATTTTGGCAGAAGTTATTTTAAGGTAGATACCCTCTGTCGTTTAGTGCGTGACGAGATTCTAGGACATTGTCGATTCCATGGTAGGAGATACCAATAACATAGCCTTGAGGTGTAGAAAGAGTAAGTTGGACGATGCCATTGTCAATGACCAGTTGCTGTGCATCTTCTGTGTTTAGCTTAACCGCACTACTGTCGATGATGATGATGAACAAACTCAGAAACCATTATTACAGTCAAAGATGGAACAAGTTGACAGGACAGGAGGCATGTGAAGAACGAAGAGGTAAAGATGGACAAGTGAAAAGCACCCAGATTCATTATACCCAATGGTAAAATATCACTATTAAAGACTGTAAAGCACCTCGATTTTCAAAACTTCTCATGCATGTGACAACAGACCACAACATACATATAAGACAAGTAACCGTGACTGATCTCTCTCTCTC
>QFDD01011472.1:0-10927 GCA_006871305.1 Vachellia collinsii
TGAACATAGGCATTATGAATTAATTAATTACCGATTTAATTCTTTCGGTTCATTGGGATGAGGCTATGTTTCCCTGTAGATGATACATCATGCATGATTATGGATCCAAGGCAATATTAAAATATTAAAAAAAAGTAAATAAAATTAAAGGAGTAAAGATATTGGTTTAAAGATTCATTGACTCAATTAATCATGCACAAGTTAATTCTAATGAAATTAATATGCTTTTATTTTAATCCAAAAGTACTATTTTGCACTTACAATAAAAAGAGTAAAAAAAATTAAAGAAAGTCAAAGCTAGTTGAACATTGAAACAACCAACTGGTTTTGTAGAGTTCCCGTCTGGATGTGTGTAACAAGCATGACCGCATCCCAAAAACTGGCTATTGATGTTTGAAAACTCATAATCTTACAAGGCCCTTCTCCACTGTAGGACTTGCCATAGTGTGGCATTCGTTTATCCATTATTTAACTACCTTTTTTTTATTTGTTACAGTTTGGTTATGATGAGACTAGAGAATTAAAATTTGTGAAAGTTCCAAACTAAGAAAATTTATTCTTTTAGCTTATATACAACAACAACAACATAAAAGTGTTTGTTTGTCAAAGTGTTGAAAAATTATGTTTACACAAGTTAAGATAAAACTCATCTTACATACTACCTCTTAAATTATAAATCATATTAAAAAAGTAGCTTCCATCACTAATCCAAATAGGCCCAAAGTCTTATTTCACTAGGTGAGATCAGCTACATAGATAATAGCATATCACACGATGTCTCTCTGCTCTATCATTAACTAGATCCCAAATGCCCCGTTTAGTACATGGAAGTGTTTTTGTTGGAAATGGAAGTGGAAGTATAAGTGTAAGTAGAAATAGAAATGGAACTGAAAGTGTGTCTTAAAACATGTTTGGTAAGATGGAAGAAGTTAGATTTAAATTTTAATTGAAATATGTATTTCTACTATGAAACTACCAAAATGCCCTTTGCGCAAAAAAAAAAAAAAATTGCCCCTTGCTTGCCACATCCATTCATCCTGCAACATCAGCGTCGCCGATAAATCACCCAAAGTCACCAGAAAATCCTCCACCGGCAACACCCTTCATCCATGAAAGTCGTGCCAACACCATTCGCCACCCTCAGTTGTGCTAACGTCCTCCTTGCTCTATATGTGAGAGTCGAGCCAACTCCCTCCGTTGCATTAGGTCGTGCCAACGCCTTCCATCGCACCAGGTCGTGCCAACGCCCTCTGTATGTGAAAATCCCCGGGGTCTTCCATTGCGTCCTCCGTTGGGTCCTACCGTTGTGCTCACCTTCATCGTGCCAATGCCCTTCGTTGTGTTCGTGCGTTGTGCGTCGTAGGAAGCGGTTTGGGTTAAGGGAGATGAGAGAGAAGAGATGGGTAGGGTTGTAAATTTTATAAAATGTTGAAGGGTATTAATAGGAACAAAATCTTTCTTCCATAGAAGTAAGGCCAGTTCCATGGGGTAAGCTATGGAACCCATTTTGGTGGAAGTCTCATTTCCATGGAAGTGACTTCCAGCATACCAAACAATCCATTATATGGATTTCACTTCCACTTCCAATTCTCTAGCTTCATTTCCAGTGTACCAAACGGGGCATAAATAGATTATTAGTCAAAAGAGTGTAAGCTTCAATTTTTCTCTACTTCAAAGCATGCATAGTGCTTGATCAACCATTCATATTTTTTAGGTATACAAGTATAAATAACAAGGTAAGGCTAACCCCTCATTCGATTCGACAGGATACTGATAGAAGTCATAGAACTGTAAAAATCAGGACTAATTTAAAAAGTTTGCAAACGTTAAGGACTTGGCTGTAAATTTTTGTGGAGATGAAATTAATATTTAGTATCAACATAATCTATCCGGTTTTTTTTTTTTACAAAAAACATTGTTGAGGTACCTATAGCTTCCTTTGCTTGTATATTTAATTTTAATTTTATTATGTTAGCACAAGTATCTTTTATACAGTGGTTAAGAATGCTAAATTGCTAATAACAGAGTAAAGTTATAAGGGTTAATAGTACTTAAAAAGTAAAATTAAAAATTAAAAGAAAATATAAATACGTCAAGAATGATTTTTTCTGGTCATGGGGAAAATTTAGCGGCCTTCATTCATGTTCGTTTGTTAGTTAAGACCGTGTTTGTTTGGTTGCACGTGAGACATGGATGATGTTAGTCTGTCCTTTGACCATTCATTCTCATACTTTTCTGATCATAATAATGTTACTTTTTGATAGAAATAATAATCTATTGTGGTATCATTTTAGAATGAAGATTTAATAAATTTAACCATCATCAACTGTACCCTCACGTGAGTTAATTTTGTTTATGGTATTATTTCCTAAATTATGCAGAAATATGTGGTGAAAGCCAACAAAATTATTATTTGGCTGTATTAGAGTACATTCATAATCTATTACCCATGTTTTTATCCTATAAAATTTCATCCATTCTTAAAATAATTACATATATAAGTAATTTGTCTTTTACTTAATTTGAATAGATCCAATTATAACAGCTTCTCTGGTGCATTGGCAGTAACGTCATATATATTGATAATTGATCATTAACGAAATCCATTTACTTTTTGTCTTTAATCTAAAGTAATCAGATGTGTAAAAGTGGGTTGAATTGATGAAAGATAATATATATTTAGTGTAATTTTTCGATCCATGTTATGAAATTTTAAAATAAAATTATAATGAACGCGTTCGTTTAACAATGTAAAAAGAGCTAATTGGACGATGTTTTTAAAATTTTAAAAAAATCATCTACATAGTCGTATGTATGTTTAGCAAAATCTACCACAATTTTACCTTGTTTTGAACTAAAACTTGGGACTGAATCGCCTTTATTAATGAATTAGAGGGGCATTGTTGTAACGAGAAAAAAAATTCATACATTTATTCGTTTTAGATTTACTCTCACAAGTTCTAAATATAAAAATTAGTTTATGAGTTTTATTCTAAATATAAGATTTCAATATATTTTTACATATTTTTAACAAATACTAAATGATTTAATTAATTTTTAATATTTATAAATTAATTATTTAAATCCTATATCTAAAATAAAAGGTAGATAAAAGGGTACATTCATTGTTATGAGATTCGCGAGTTGACTTTCTAAATTTATTGTTTTTACCGTTCTAACTTACCAAAATATGTCAATTCGCTTTTAAATCAGAGTTAGCTACAAACTTGATTAAATTTACAAGTTTACGTATCAAATTTATCGTTTTTACATTTCCTTACAAATTTTATCAATCTATAAACTTCATAGAAACTTTTTTGTTGAATATAATAAACTATGAATATTGATAGATTAATTTCAATTAACTGAATTTTGAATATATTTAAATCATATTGTTGTCATTTTTATATTTTAATTACTTAATTATATACTTTTAATAGTTATTTATTAATAAAAGTAACCTTGGCTGCATTATCTATACAACATCACATGAGTCATGAGTAGAATATATTATTATGAAGGAGTTAAATCAAAATTAGATAAGGAGAGAAGTGAACAAGCAATGGTCCCTTAATTCCGTGGGGAAGGGCGGAAGGCACCCGGTGATACAATACAGAATACACAAATCAAGGCATTGGTTCCATAAATCCCAAGTCATAATAATATTATAAATATAATAATAATAATAATAATAATAATAATAATAATACACAATTCCTTGGATCTGCCTCTCTTTATCTCACTTTTAATTTCTTTTATTAATTATCATTAATATTTTTCTCCCTCACATTCACACTCATTTTTTCCATGGGTAGCCGGTCAAACACGTCGTTGATAAACGGCCGAAAACCAAGTTATATATATGCTTAATTTCTTTTACTAATTACTATTAACACTCTGATTTTTTTTTCTGTAACCATTTAATTTGATGCCTAATTAATTAATTGATATGTGTCATGAATAGACCAGCTGATAGTGCCGTCACCTTGACGAACACTCACTCTATGACATTAATGTTTTGTGGCATACTAATGACATTATCAGAATCTTAATTATGACTTTGTCTGCTCTCTCTCTCTCTCTCTCTCTCTCTCTCTCTCTCTCTCTCTCTCTCTGCAGTTTAAGATTCTGAAGTCCAGTTAATTCAACATAACATAATTTAGTCAGCTCTCATATCCACAAATCAAAAGTGTCTGGCTTTTGCATCATTCTGGTGGTGAGACAAAATTATGACAAGTTCATTTTCATGCTCATCACAGCTGCTGAGGAGTTTATGAGTTAATCATCATAAATCTGGATAATCCAATTTATCCAAACTATATGATTCGAGAGAGATAGCTGTGTTTGTATTTATATATATTTAAATTTGAGATCTTGTACTTCAAAGATCAAAACCCTTTCACTAATTCGGACTCCTGTTGGTACCTCCAAATTCTATAATTTGATGGTGATGATTTAATATTATTTTTATTTTAGTATATGACACATCTGAAGTAAATAAAGATGATACCTGGTGGGCATTAATTTGAGCTAGTTTGAGTAGTAAGAGAGACTTTCTTTTTTCCCTATTTATAAAAGTTTTTCTTTAGGAGGAATTACTATAAAATCCCTTGCAAAAGAATTAATATCAGAAAGGTCTCAAGAAGTTGTCAATATAACTGTTTGAGTTGCCAATGAAACCTTTTTTATATTAATTCTTTGCATGAGACTTTATAGTAATTCCCCCTTTTCTTTATACTATTCTCCTTTTTATATTTCTCAAAATCCAAATAAAATTAAGGGTTAAAATATGAGTTGGGGTTTATAGTCTTTTTTTCCACCAACAATAAGAGGCCTCAACGAAAATATATAAATTGGGCCCATATGTGAAGCCCAGAGAAGTGTTATTGAATGGGGCCGGTCTCCTAGAGTGCCTACGTTCTCTCTCTTTTTTTATTAGCAAAGCAATCATCATCACTGCTTGAAGTTCATATCAGTATCTAAACTTAGCTTACAGACTGAAGTATAGAGCTCCTAAAATTACCTACTAAATCAAAATACATTTGTTCCAAACAAAAGTCAAGAGTATCCTGTAAAATAACCATATCCATACCAGCTCCATAAGCAGTTCGTGCAAGGTAGTCCGCACATATCATATAGCATCTCTATATGTATGCACAATCTCAAGATCTAAACTTGATGCTAGCAAGGATCTCATGTCCATAATAACATCTCGTAGCGGGTGCGATGGACCGCATTCAGACATCAATAACTGAACAGCAGATAAGGAATCTATGTATAGGTGAACCTTCTTAAATAGCTTACAAATATGGATTCCTACCTTAATAGCCAACAATTCTGTGAAGGTGGGGGATACAAACCCAAATTCTTGTTAGAAACCCAAGATCCAAGTACCCTGATCGTCCCTTAGAATCTCTCCTCGAGCGCCTACGTTCTCAAATCTCAAATAATATTAAGGTTAAATTGCAAAAATACTAAAAAAAAAGCTCAACATTATATAATTTTCAAAGATGTAAAAATACTTATAAATATTCAACATGAAAAAAAATATTATGACCATTATATATGACTTAAAAACGTTATATATGTATATACAAAAATAGTACGCATTAGGTTATATATATTTAACATTTTTGACATTTTTTTTACTCAAATTTTGAATATTTATAAATATTTTTAACACACTTTTAATAAAAGTTTATGGATGTTATCAATAAAAGAAATGGAAAGTTCATGGTCCATGTATTACACCATTACCAAAGATATTGTAGCCTAGTAGTACATAGACTCTTTTGTAAGTGAAAAGTCATACATTCGATTCCATCTGTGACCTTAAATCATGGGTATTTGCCCCTTTTATTTACAAAGTAGTATTAAATCATTGATAGAGGAGAAGGGATTAAATGAGCCAGATGCTTCACCCACGAGAGAGAAAATTCCATACATTTAAAAGTCCACTCACACTAATGGCATTTAGATTTAATGAAAGGGGTTAATCCCTCACAATATAATAAATAAATATTCATATATAATTTAAAACAAGCTTGCCTTAAGAGAATATACACACACTTAGAAAATAAAAAAAACCAACCGTAGAAAGAGGTCGTTGGGCCTCGCAAGCGTTGTTTCACAGTTCTTTCTCTGCTGGAAGAATGTAGGTTCATTGCCCATATAATATTATATTAATAATTCATATGGTGGATCTTTGTTTACTCTGAGATCTGATGATTTATTAGTTTGTACATTGCGTAATTAGGCACATAATTAACAAAAATGAAACATATATAGCTATTTTCTATATACAAATGACAACATCAGTTTTGGAAGATATAGAGATAATTAATACTACTTTCAATTTTTAATATAAGATTCACTTAGTTGTGTATTTGCATTACACCAAATGGACCTTAGATTAAATACATGAGGTAATATTGATTAATTTGCTCTTTCTCTTAATCATGCAAGAGTTTGTCTTACCTAACTATATGTTTATATACATTAAATTCACAGAACTATAAACGACGGGGATTGACTATAGCATAATGGGTTAATTCTATATAATAAATCAAGATTTAAATTTCAGTTAGGAGAAGTGTTCATATTATATATTTGACTGTGCTTTCATTAAGATAATGTCTATGCTTTAGCCAAAAAAAAAAAAATTAATTCACACAACTATTAGCCTTTTCCCCCTTTCTTCGTGTGGCACACCAGACCCAATATAATAAGATGCACATCCAAATTGTCAACACTTTTGAAAGTGAACACTGATTCCGTATATATTTTAGAATATATAGAAAAAGCGTGGACAGCTAAATAATGTGTTTTTACCTAATTAGATTACCCTTGATCACCACCAAAATCAATCAAAGCATATCCTATATACTATTGTTAATTAAGCTATCAAATATATTTAACTAGACAAATTTGTTCAGGTCTGTTGATTTTATTTTTAATTCAACATTATCAACTATAACTTTATTGTGAATTTACACATTTACCTTATTATGTAGAGCCGGTAATTTTAATATATCTGGACCCCTTTCGACGTTGGCTCCTCTCAACGCCGCTGACTCCTCTCCACCATAACAACCCCACTCAACAGCACTTTTCGACATGATAGAGGTAGTGCGAAATTGAATGCAGTAGAAATCTTTATTCCCCTTCTTTCAGTCCACTTTCAAATATATAATTTCAACTGTTTGAGAGTTAAAAATATTAACAAGAAAATTAAATTATAGCCAATAATTAATTGTCATGTCCTAGTTGTTTTAAATAATTTTTAATTAGGTTCCTATAGTATATAGTTTGTGTTTTTTTTCTTTTTTATCAGGTTCGTTTTACTTGACTTTTTAATCTTATCCCTGTAGTTTAATATGACTGATAAAAAACAAAAATTATAGAAGACCTTATTAAAAATATGTTGGGATTTTAAACTTAGGAAGCTTTTGTTCTTTATCTTAATTAAAAATAACCAATAAAATAATAATAAAAGCTTAGTAAAAAAAATTAAGGGATATGACAGCTTAATTGATGTATATTCTAACGTGGAGTGATATATATATAGCTTTTGTGCTAAGGGAATAATCTTATACTTTTCTTTGTATCATTGTTTGATTTTCTTGTTGTTTTTTCAAACACCAAATTAAGATAATCACAAATGGCATTATATGTAGAGGCATATCAAATTATGTTTTATGTTAATTAATCCATCATCCTCTACATGAATTAAATGAGAAAATTTGAAATACCTGATTAACACGTTATTTATAATTGTGCCACAAATTACAGTTTCCTAACCTTATTACTTTTTGATGAAGCCTAATAACTTCATTACTCTATAATAACTTAATTCAAAGGCATTAAGTCATTTAAAGGATCTCAAGCTCAGTACATTCAGTTTAATTCATAGTTGAACTGACTAATCAATGGTACTTCAAATCTATTATCCCGTTGACTCAACTGAGCCAGATAGCTCAGATATTTGTTATACAGTTCAGTGTGAGGTGATTTGATAGAGGGAATTACGTACAATCAAGTCCCAAAGAATCATTAAATTGATAGGAAATCCCAAGAGGCCTATATGTGTAATTAATTGAGATTATAAAAAGATGAATTTACCTCAACATGTCATTAATTCCACATTGACTTGTCAATCAAACGTCATAATTTGTCCTTGGTGATATCATCATGACTTATCACACATTGACTTATCATTAGTAATATATTAACTTGTTAATTTAAACAATATAACTTGTTATTAATTGCATTATGACCAGTCCTGTCCTAACTTGTTATTAATGATATATTGACTAATTATTGGTGGCATCATAACATGTCATTAATGGCGCATTGATTTATCAATTGATAGGTGAGGATAAACTTGTTTTTTCACAATTTCAATTAATTGCATATAGATAGGTCCATGAGATTTCATATCAATTTAATAATTTTGTGGATACTTTATAGAGATAATTTGTTTTCCATGGGATTTGAGTGCAATTTCCCCACTATGTATTTGTGCCTATGATCATATGATATTTTGTTCGATAAGGTCATGCATGAATGTATTAGTGGTTTCTTAATTTGACCGAATTATATATGAATTATTTATAATTTATGAATAATATATCTTACTTTTCGTATCCGTGCGTAATGCATCGAACCTAATCTAACTTTTTCGCCCGAAAAATAATTTTCTGGTTTGGTACAATGATTTATTTCTTATTAAAGTTGTAAAAGTTCTAATTTCCCATATTAAATGGATCCGATTATCAAATTTTTTATTCAACGAAAAGAAGCACCACAAAAAAGGTATGTAGATTTAATTTGTTGCCAAAAGTGTTTAATATTAATAATATCTTCATGGAAAGTTGCCAGCTCCACCGACCGAGCTGGATTCTAAAGAAAATTAGAACTGAAAGATATTAATATTCATGAAGGTGGTATTGTGGGAACCATTGTTCTTGGTACATATACACAAAATACAAAACTTCACGTCTCTATATATCCGTTTTGGTGCGACGAATAAGGCAAAACTTCACATTCAAGGAGAAACCTATAATATGAATAATTTAAACAATAAAATATATTTTTTTAAAAAATATTGATAATAATATTTAAGTTTAATTTGAATTTTTCAAGATATTTCTTTATGGAATATATTTTTTTTTTTTAAAAAAATTGACTGATAGTTGTTTATAAATCATTCATGGCTTATATCTTTGCTGGTCGAAGGGTCATAGGAAAACCGATATCACTACCACTACTGACTATACATGAGCCATCAACCTTATCCCAAAAGAACTGGATGTGAGTTGTCGCAGGGATTGACAGGTCTTAAATTAATTACGTTCCAAGGGAAAATAATTTGCTAGCGGACAATTAAACTAAACATTCTCATAGTTTTATAGGAATTTTTTGTTTTCTTGATTACCCTTCAACCTTTTAATATGCATCTGGAAGGAAGGCGAAGAAGTAATTTAGAGTAGCTGTTTCTTTTTATTGTTATTTGCTTGTATCTATCTTATTGAGTTAATAGTGTTTCAGTTTCATACCTAAAAAACTAAAGAAGGGTATTAAAGTAATTTTGTTTCCAATTAGGTAACGGTCCATAAAATTGGCGCGAACCCGGGGAAAAGTCTTTCACTCCCCTCCGCCGTCTCTGGTGGAAGCGGACCAACTCAGGACTTCCGTTATTTTTTTTTGAATACCAACAATGCCCCTTTTGTTTTGTCGAAGAAATAGAAAAAGCGTCCATTAATTAATCTGGGAAAAAGGAGAGAAACTAGGAGGGAGAACCGTATAAAAAGAGTGATATTTATTTAAATTCCCAAAAAAGGAACTATAGCATCATCCATTATTTCACAAAAAGAGTATGTACATACATCTTATTGCGTCACGGGTAAGGATTACATGTATCTTGTATTAATGATCTGTTAAAGAAAATTCTAAAGACTCACTTAAAAAAAAAGAGCTTCAATTAATTAAGTTGTAGAAAAAGGAGAGGAGTTAGTTAAGGTGCGTAGGATAAACAGAGGAAGCCATTAAACACCCTTTTCTCTCCTCAACAACCCTTACCCACCATAGCTTTGAGTTCCAAGATAATCCATTCGGTCATATATATATATAAATTTCTGTGCCATCAAAATCTGGAACACCCACTAGAGAATTTTGATAAAGGAACTTTCTTTATACTCAGTTCTCATATATCCCTTCAATGGCGGCAAAACTAGGACATGTGAAGAATCGGGAAGAGAAAATTATGATCCGCTTCTTGGTTTCTGTATTACTACACATGATGGCTATAGCGGGTGAGGCAGTCACTGTCATTGGCAGCACAGCCGGCGGCGGCGGCGGCGGCGGCAGTTATACGCAGAAGCTTGAGGTTCAGAGACATTTGAACAAGTTGAATAAACCAGCTGTTAAGTCCATTAAGGTGACCAATTTATTTCTCTGTTCTTTTCTGTTTAAACTTTTGCTTTATTATTCCAATTAATTAAGCAATATATCTGGGTACAATTTAAGACTGGTGGAATTAAAAAGAAAAATTGGTTCTGTTATTAAAAACAGAGCTCTGATGGAGATATCATCGATTGTGTTCCCATCTCAAACCAACCCGCTTTTGATCATCCAGATCTCAGAAATCATAAAATTCAGGTAAAAAAAAAATTATATGTGAGCCTTTTATTTTGAGATTTCTCTTATAATATTGAAAGCTGTGAAGTCTATTATATATTTTTTGCATTTGATTGAAGATGAGACCGAATTTGCACCCAGAAGGAAGAACAATTCTTGAGGAAGAAGGCAAATTAGTGTCTTCATCAAAATCAAAGAGAATTAAGAGTCAATTATGGCAGAATAGTGGAAGTTGCCCAAAAGGCACGATTCCTATGAGAAGAACAAAAGAAGACGACATTTTGAGAGC
>QFDD01011473.1:0-10040 GCA_006871305.1 Vachellia collinsii
TAATAATGATAATGATAATCATAATAATAACTTATTCATTTTTTTGCAAACGATTTTTTTTTTCAAATTCAAAATGTCTTACATTATTTAGAATATACTTAAGGCACTAAACTAAATATAAATAAATTTATAAAATCTCTCATCTTTCTTAAATTATAAATAAAATTTATAAAATTCTCACAAACTATTATTTACATTCTTAAATTATTTTTTCTTATTAACAAACTTGAAAATTATTGTCATATTTTATTACTATATTTATTTGTCCTTCAATTAATATAAAATAATGTAAGACATTAAAGGACATTAGAGGAAAATGACATTAAACCTTGTTCAAGCGTTTACATAATTCGTATTGTGGTGTATAAAGTTTTATACTATTCATATTTTAGTATAAGTTTTCCGATAATTCATCTTATCCAAAGCTAGCTATAATGTTTACCCTTCCATCCCTTCAATTTTATTTAATTTATATATTTTCTTATCAATTTAAAATATAAATTTTTTTTTTATTAATTTAATTGGGGGTGGGGGGATATTGGGGGGGGTGGGGGGATATTGGGGGGTCAGGCCCCTAACTCGTCCACTACGTGGGCGAGTTCTTTACTCGTCCACTACGTGGGCGAGTAAGCCGCAGGGGCCTGACAGTTAGGGGTGGAAACAGGCCAGACGGCCTGTCAGGGGCCTGTGGCCTGGCCTGTAAAAGCCTGGACAGGCCAGGCTTTTACAGGCCCAGACACAGGCCCAAGCCGCCTAAAAAGCCTGTTTCCTTAAACAGGCCAGGCTCAGGCCGCGTGACAGGCCTACCAGGCGGCCTGAGCCTGTTTTTATTTTTTTTTTAAATAAAAGTTTTGTATGTGAGAGCCAAGTATTGAACCCTAAACCTATGTATTAAGATGTCTTACCACTGCACCAATGTACTTCTTTGATATTTATTTTGTATTATCTATAATTATAAACTACCTGTACAAACGTATTTCTAGGTTTTACATCTCAATGCTCCCCTTCATCAACACTCTCCCAACCTCCTGCCGCAAACGCTCATCCAGCATCCTAAGAATGCAATCACCGTCTTCTTCCACTCGAGACTCGCGGCGCCATTCCTTCCGTCCTCAAGTCCAACGTCCATTCCGGCCATCACTATCTCCATCGACTTCTAACCATTGCCTTCGTCACTGCTTCCTTCGTTTGAATCTATTGGCTCTGATCTCTATCTCTCTCTATCTTTCTGTGCTTCAGTTATTTTCCAGATTAGAACTAGTTTTATTTCGTGTGAATGGTCTTTGAATATGTAATTTCCATCCATTTTTTTGCATCTCATTCTGGGTTTTGAGTTTTTGGTTTGCCGAGGAAAAGCTCCGGAACTCTGTTCCTACTTCTCCTCTCTTTCCCTGAGTTTTTGGCCTTTCGATTTTTTATCTTCGTCTGATCCCTCTAATCTTTCTTGCTGCTCGTGTGTGCACTTCTTGCTACTCGTTTCTGCAGAGAAGGTAAAGCCTGAACTACCCTTTCTTTTAGTTTGAAATTCCTCGAGGTGGTGTCTTTGGATGACGAAGATGCTTAGAGTTTAGGGGTCACCAAATCTTGTTTCATCTTGCTCTGGCTTTTGGGATTTGTTTGGTTTTTATTAATAGAATTATTCAAGCGCTGGGTGCTTCCTGGAAATATGGGTATTTTACTTGTCGGTATCTTTTGATGGGTGTCACTGGTTTGGATTGATTGAAGAAATTGGGGATCCTAGAGGTTAAGTTCAGTTGATATGGTCCATTCCCGATTAAGCTCTTGCTTTGTTCTTATTTTTGTATTAGTGTTTGTAATTTGTTTCCACATCCAAGGAATTTTGCACGTCTACACAATAAGCCTCCACTGTGTTTTTTCTTGTACTAGCAAATAGCAATGAAGGAGTTTTGCTGTTCACAATAAATACCCCACCAACGTGTAGTGGATCACCTTGTGGCTCTCACAAACTCTATATATTCAAATGCCTTAAAACTCTCTGACTAGGATTCTAAGGAATTTTCAGTGAAAAGATCTTAGGCTCAAGGCGTAATTAATTGTGTTCAATTTTTGTGTATAGATTAATTTTTTAAACCTTTAAATCTTAACCATAAATCCCATTTTTGGCGTCTATTTCAGTGAAGGAGAATAATAGTATCCATTGAGATTTAAAAATGGTTAGACACAATAAATCTTTTATGCAATCTTTTTGAGCCATTTACAAAGGATTACTATTTATTTGGCTTGCTTCTATCCAAAAAAATTATTCAAATTCACTAATCAGAGGAGATTAAAATGGTCTTAAAATGCATCTGATTCCTGTTCTGTTCCTGAATTCCATTTTTTCTGGCATGAAGTTGAGTTGAAGCCGAAATGCTAAATGTATGTGAAGGCTTAGTTTCTTGAAATGCTTTAATAACGCTACTTTGTATGCTATATCAAGGACAAAAAATGAGCATCTTTGATATTTTACCCAGCTGAATAGTTTTTTGTGTTGTATTTGATTCATAGTCATCAACTAATGCTCTTACTAAACATAATATATGTGGTTTTCAATACAGGCTTACACAGGCTTCAGGCCAGGCCAGGCCTCATACAGGCCAGGCACAGGCCTGAAAAAAAGGCCTGCAACAGGCCACAGGCCAGGCACAGGCTAGTCTCGCACAAAACAGGCCTGGCCTGTTTAGGGTGGAGCCAGGCCTGGCCCGGCCTGTTTCCACCCCTACTGACAGTGTCAGGCCCCTGAACTCGTCCACTTTGTGGACGAGTTCTGTACAAAATTAATCTCGCCCAACGGAAGGGCGATTTTAGTATAGCATCCCGGTAAATACTCTGTACAATGTAGTATTTGGGTAAAAAATTTTACTGTTTATCGTGTACGGGGAAAAAAACCAAGGAGTGAAGTTAGTTATACTATATATATAGAGTAATACAAACTGGCTTTGGTAGTAATGATAGGTTTCATAATGAAAGGAAGAATAACAGAAGTAGGTAATGGCGAAAATTAATTATAATCAGAGGTAGTAGTAGTCAACAACGTTTGAGATCTGTGTTTTGCTCACCATATATGTTGGAATTAATTACAGTAATATTAAAATGAGTCAAGCTTAATTTTTGTAGTATTAATCACTAATAAACGAAGCTTGTAATTGACGCATATATATTGGTATATATATATATATACACTGAGGAAGACAAGCATGAATGCTGTCTTTGCACGCCAGTGGGCTCACTCGTTGTTTCTGACCACTCAGTTATGTTGGCTCTGTTGATGTGATTTATTTTATTCAATGTATTCGATTCCTCGAGTCTAATTTAGTTTTGGAGAACCATGTGGCCTCTAAGATATAATAATAATAATAATAATAATATTACGTGCAACTTCCACCTTCCACCCACTGATTTTTATTATATTACTATTATTTGCCTACTGGGTGTGGGTGGTGAGTGAGCATGAAGATGCTCACATGATGGATGGATGCACTGTCATTCTTTTTTTTTTTTTTTTTTGAATAGAAAAAAAAAATAATAATTTATGGTTCTCAGTGAACGTACTTTTGCCTCTAACTACATTTTAACTCAATTATTGATTATCATTAAATAATAAATATCCTAGCCATAAATTACAAATATGTTTCGGAAAAGGATGCCAAGTTTTTTTTTAAAAAAAACCGCAGTATATATCAATAAAAACAATGCAAATTATTGGCATACATGTAACTAGACTCTTTATTAAATTAAAAAAAATTATATAATGATTGCAAACAATCTTCACATCATCATTAGATTTGTCTCTCATACATAACCATATGATAAAACTACAGCTCATTTAAGCTCTCCCCTCTTTTTTATACACAACAAAACTGCAGAATTAATTAAACAATAAGGAAACATGGGCACACATTATCTATTATATTACACAAACTCTCTTGAGTTTATGAATCAATTGGATAATTCTATTGGAATAAAGGTAGCTCCAACCCACAAGTCAATATGCACAACGATCTCATTCTCAAAACACATACGTGATTCTCATATTTCAATTTATTTAAGTTCTCTTTATCACGTGAGTTAATCTCATGTGCCTATATATTATTTGCTGCTATATCATTTTTTATATAAAAAGGATCTTGCAATTAAGAATGAAGGGGGAAATATTGAATTAGAGAGGTCGGCCATCATGGAATTGTAATGGGATTAATCAGAGATCATTATTAATGAGGTAGGCAGATAGGTCGTTATCATGGAATTTTGAGCTTGAAGTATGATTGTATCCGATTGAGGTGTGTGCCTGCGTGTAGTTGAAGTCAAATATGTTATATATATATATATATGGCTTATATGTTTGAGGTCAAAGATGTGATACATAAGAGCTTGGCTTGTTGCAGTCTACATGGGAAAGAAAACAAAGTAAAACACAATTCAAGTCTGAAGATAATGGCTGATCACGAAGGGTTGACCCTTTCTAGACAAACAGTGCTATGAAATGTCTCTATTGCCATTATATTATGACATATTTGTTTGTTTTGGATACATAATCTTGGCTTTTCAAGCCGTGAGTGTTGGGATAACGCCACCTCTTTTCTTTCCTTTAATCAAATTTTAATTATAATTTTGACATCAAATTATATAAACTGTATTTTGTAACTCTTGTAATACTCCACTACTACCTAACCCATTTGGCCCCTATTTTTGATTGGTTGAGATTTATTGGTCAAGGTCTCATGGAATATAATGGCCATGCTTTTCTTCTTCATCATGAGCTTTCTCTTTGAATAATATAGATCTTTTATAGTTATAAATCCATGCACACTGTTTAAAATAAAAAATGAAAAAGCATGTGTGCACAAGATAAATGATTCCGGCTTACCAATGCATTATTTATTATTGATTTTCTTATTAATCATTTTTGTTGAATCTTATGGCAGTGCAGTGGCCGGAGATGATAAAATTTCTTTTTCAAATGTGAGAATCTTTGACAAAATGAAGAAATAGGCAGCGAAGTCTTAGTGTGATAATGCAATATAATATAATGAAGAGACTTCATATTTCAAGTCACAAAAACTGCTTTTTGCCTGTATATTTTATGGATCATCACGCCTGTTTATTAATAAATGATCGATGAAGGATAATTAATAGATTAGCTTTAATTTTTCTTTTGTTTTATTATGTAATGTTTTGCTTTTCTAGCTTTATAGATGAAAGTTTAGTTAGTTGGGGATTTAGGATTTAGGGCTTTTTCATGTAATTGATAATTTACGAATATCGTAATTTGCTTTGAATTTCTTATAAATATAAGACCCATATTTTACTTCACTTTTTTTTGTGTTTAAAAACATTAAAAAGAGTATCCTCAGTCAAGCATGGGGACTAGTATCCTATTTTTAGTGTGGTGATCAAAGAAAGAAGCTAGTGATGGGCAATAATCAAAACAAGTTGTGTGTAGAAAAACAGAAAGGGTGGATTGGCCAGCACCAATTTGTCTTCAAAGTCTAAAACAAATCTTTTTCAATAACTGACTCGTCTTTGTCCACCACCAATCAGTGTGCTTCTTTCCACATTTACTATCTTTTCAATATAGCTGTAGCACCATTTCACACTTTCATATAAATATATATATACACGTATTTTTTAAATCAATTTTTATGCAAAAGGTTTACCAATTAAACTAGGGGAAATTACACTGCAGTCCCAAGGAAGAGAAAAAAACACAATCAAGTCCCACAAAATCAACAAATTAGAGTGGGGTCCCATGGGACTTGAATGAGATTATTTGTAGAAGTGAAATTACCTTGTTGCCCTTTTTTAATTTGAACTGTAAATGGAGAGAGAAGGGGTTTTGTGCTTCAAACAACACCCATCGAGCCAGCACGTTCTCTCGTATTTTTCACGCGCTTTCTCCTCTGCTCCATCATCCATCATCTTGTACAGTCAAGCATGCAAATCATCTCCTTCATTGATCATCTACCCTACTAAGGTGGAGGCACCATTCCCCTAGTAGATTTGCAAGCTTGGAGGTTGGCAACTCCTATGTTATTTTTTTATATAAAGTCTGAAAAGTGTATATTGTTGTCTAAAAATTGATTAGTTTAGGCTTTTGGGTGTATAGGGGATCATTGTATACAAACATTTTTAACCGTATGTGATCTTTAAGATGTAAGTTGTCGTTTGATTGTATGTTGATTAGGGTTTTAAAGTATGCTCTGTTTCTGATAACTTATGCTCTGTTTCTGTTTAGCTTTGCTGTGCATACAGGAGGAATGAATGAAAAAGATGAAGATGTTGTGTCTTAAGAAATTCTGTTACGTGAGTTGAAAATGTGTTGTCAACATATGTCTCAGTAGTTGTTAATCGGGCTGGTTTAGTTGTTAATAGAAAGCTCCTTTATGCTGAGAACAACTGCTATGTAAATTAAAAATATATTGTCAATATAAGCGTCGATAGTTGTTAATAGAAGTGGTTTAGTTGTCAATGATAAGCTTTTCTGTGCTGATAACAACTAATACATGAACTAAAAATGTGTTGTCAATATTAGCCTCGAAAGTTGTCAATATGGCTGGTTGAGTTGTCAGTAATAAATTTCTGATGCAGGGTGTTGGTGAAGATAGCAAGTACGTTTGGGAAGCACCTACTATGTTTCATTCATATTGGGGGGAAATTTGTAAATGGAGAAGGTGATATCCGGTATGTGAGAGGTAGTGTGAGAACAAAAATCATTAAGGAAGGCACAACATTTGAAGAATTGAGATTTCTTATAGCATCTATTGTGGGAAAAGAAAGTAATGGAGTGGTTATGAAATTCACAATTTGCTTGGATGGTACAAGTATATTTGTGGACTTGGTAGATGATGAAGGGGTAGAGCATTTCATTAGTTTCAATGGAGAAAGTGGTCATATATATGTTGGAGAAGATAGAAACGACAATACACAACCAACAAGGGAGGATGCGAGAGAGGATGAATTTGTGTAAGTTGTGTCAATTTATTGAATTATTGTTGACTGTTGTCATTTGTTGCCATGTAAATTGTCATTCAAATGATCATGATTTGTAATTACTAACACCATGAGTTGTCATTGGCTTCAGGGTAGAGAACCTGGTTCGAAGTTCAGATGGATCGTGTATTTGTGCTTGGAACTTAGTTAATGAAGAGCCACTATCATTAACATGTGCTGTTGAAATGGTGTATACACCAATACCAGAGATGAATTCTACAAAATGGAGGGATTTGGTTATTGGTAAAGGTCAAGTTTTTCCTAGTGCAGTAGTCCTTCGACAAACTCTGTACAAGTACAACATTGCACACAAGTTTATATATGAATTTGTGAAGAACAATCAGCAAAAGATCATAGTTAAGTGCAAGGTCGAAGGATGTCCTTGGTACATGGGTGCTTATGCAATGGGAAAAGATACTGTATTTCTAACAGTAAGAACTTTCGTAAATGAGCACATCCATAATGCACAAGATAACTTAGAAGTATGTCATTAGACAAGGGCAGATTTGACATCATCAATCATGATTGACTCTTTGACATCCAATATAGACAAGAATGCAAGTGAAGTTAGAAGTGATTTGTATAGAGAGTACGGTGTGCGGTTGGACTATAGTCAAGCTTATAAGGGCAGGGTAAAACATTCCTGAATGAGTTGACAGTGACACAGATGATGACAGAAACATTCCTGAATCCACCAACAACTAAAAGGCCTGCAGGAAGGCCAAAGAGGAAAAGGATAGAATCTCAAACACAGAACAAACATGTTTATCATTGTGGAAGATGCCATGAGGCTGGACATACTGTGAAAACATGCAAGAATCCAAATCCAAGCTAAGCAAATATGGATAACCATTCTTTTTGGAAATATAACTTAAGTGGTATTAATTAGGCATGAAGTGCAACATTCTTTTTGGAAGTAGATATAGTTGGATATATGAGTTGATTAGATGGGGCCCTCAGCCCATATGAATTTTTTGGCTGGGTTATTAAAGTACTTGTAATTATGCACTTGTAAAAAGTAATATGTTGTTGTACTTATGCTTTTGTTATACAACTTGTAATTATGAACAATGTAATTATGCTACATGTAATCAAGGACTCTAAGTTGTCAATATAAACTTAACAATGTTAACATAACTTAATTTGTCAATTAAGTGTGTTGTCATTTTTTGTGCTCAGGTCATCCAATTTTGGTGCTCCAGTTGTCAATTAAAGGCACCAACTTGTCAATGCTACTTCTCGGGTTGTTAATAATAGCCACTTACTTGTCAATGATCATGCTCAGATTGTCAATTATAGCGGCTCAGTTGTGAATGTGGTATTGGCCCTGATGAACTGAGGCAGTTGTCAATGATGGACACTAACTTCTCAATATTGTATTTCGAGTTGTCAATCTTAGAGTTGTTGATGACGGGCACTAACTTATCAACACTTCTACTTGGGTTGTCAATTATGGTGCTTGAGTTGTCAATGACAGCCACTTACTTGTCAATAGTGGTGCTCAGATTGTCAATTGTAGTGCTTCAGTTGTGAATGTAGTAATTGGCCCCGATGTAGTGAGATAGTTGTCAATGACAGCCACTAAGTTGTCAACACTTGCACTCGGGTTGTCAATTATGGTGCTTGAGTTGTCAATGTGAGAGTTGTCCATGACAGCCACTTACTTGTCAATACTGGTGCTCGAGTTGCTATGGTGCTCGAGTTGTCAATATGGGAGGTTGTCAATGCTGGTAGTTGGATTGTCAATTAAGTTGCTTCAATTTTAAGTACACATTTAACGTTTAAATTGTAAATTGTCGGGAATTACTTATTAATGTTAAAACGGAGCAATTATGTGCAACCAAAATGATATTATTTGCTCAATGTGTCAATACATACATAATTAAAAAAGGTTCTTGCAACTAAATACAAATAAATCTACTTCTTCCTCTTCCTTTGTTGCTTACTTCCTATCATGTAAAGTACATTATCAGCATTAATGTTATTCATATGGGTTACAAGCTGCCAAAGACATCTAATCTTGACTTGACGAAGTTCATCTCGTGAGTATTTTGGCATGGTGTGTCCAGCATCATCATAGGTTGTGTCATCCCACATCTATAACCACGTTAGGACATGAACCCCACAAGAGTCCCTGCAATGAAATGTAGAACTAAGCATCAATGAAAGAGATTACTGAAATTAATTAATTAATAAAGACGTGCATAGAGGCCATCAAGATGATAATTCATTCTCATTTCTACATTTAAGTAAGCATATCTATTACTGGCTTCGTTTACAATGAATGTGACAAGGTGCTCAGTGGCTACAAATCTTGCACTATTACCATTTAAGAATTAAAAGAATCTTCATAACAGGCTATCGTATTTAACTTACCAAATTCTAATGCAAGTCAGGCTGTTGTGCAAACAAAGCTGGGAGATGCTTCTTCCTCACTGTTTCAAAGTCAGCGGCAAATCTTCCCACAATGCTATACCAAACTCTAGTCTCACCCACATGCATGTAACATAGTGAGTACAACTGGTGCTCTTCTACTTTTTATTTTCTCAGATTATTAACAAGATAAATGAAAATAATGGAAATTTCATATATATATATATTAATATGCATCGAGAAGTAGGGATTAAGAACTATCGAAAAATTGTTGAAGAAAAAAAATGCATGCAAATAGTAGAATATGCAAGCCACAACAACTTACCCAATTGAATGAAGAAAAACACATTCCAATATGAACCCGATGAGCCAATTTGCTAGAAACCTCAGAGCTTTCAAATGAAAGGGGAGAACCAGATTGTGTAATTAATTCTTTTTCATTTTCTTCACTGTACCAAACAATTTAATTAATTCTTATAGTTAAGAAAGTAAAGTTAAGAAATTAATTGAAGGAATATTGCATACCCTTGTGCTCTATTGGAACTCGATACACTAATAAAGTACAAAATACACTAATATAATCCTAAATGGATAGACTTGAATTCATCGCATAAAGTTCTAAGTGCAATTAAAAAAAAGGAAAGGAAGAAAGAAACAAAAGTACTCTATATCCATAT
>QFDD01011475.1:0-10861 GCA_006871305.1 Vachellia collinsii
TATTGGATAAGCTCATAAAATGTCATGAAAAAATGTAGGAAATTATGATTTCTCATATACCTCCCATCCACTCTCAAATTTTCTTACCTTGTCGTGCTCCTGTAAATCGTAAGAGTCACTTTGTCCTTCTGTGAACCTTAGAGAGCCTCCTAACTATTCCCTTGATGCTAACAATCTCAACAATGGGTGCCCATTTTTATGTTCTTTATATCATTTGTCATATAATTTTCCTCTTATATTCCCTTCTCTCCTATTCTACCAACCTCATGCTTCCTCTCATAACCTTAATCGTAGTCTTCATTCCATCATTTTCAACTCTGATTTACCATGTCATCATTTCTCAATTGCCATCAAGATGAGAAATTGAAGCATGTCTGAGATGACTTTGCAGGAGTTCCTTGCATATTTGGTGTCCTGACCTGTGACAATATGGATCAAGTAAGTTTATACTAAATCATTTTCTTTTGAATTTTTAAATTGTTGTTGTTAATTGGGTTTATGATTGTTAAGATGTATATTTGTTCACTTTCTGCTAATTCCAGGCTCTAAATCGAGCTGGTGGTAAATCTGGAAATAAGGGTGCTGAGGCTGCATTGACAGCTGTAAGTTAATATGATATTATCCAACAATCACTTGTGAAGTTATATGAAGCATCTTTCACTCGATTTGTCTATTCATGTACATAGCCTATTCATGATACCTGTGCAAGTGTGGTTTGAGAAGGGATTGGTGAGAAGTGCTATTCACTTTCCGACTTAAGTTTCAATTTTATCCAGATGCATTAAAAAAACATATTCATGGGTTGATTACAGTTTGCTGTTTACTTAATCTAAGACTCCATTGTAAACCATGTTTCAAAAGATCATTCTAATTTTGAGGGATGGAATGGAACCTTGTTTGACTTATTTCCCGGTCCTCGTATTATCCCATCATTTGTTAGTATGGTACAATCTGACTCAGACTCAACCAAAAAACAGAAAAGAGTTTCATTTAAAGCAATTGAAAGTGGAGTTACTCTACCATCAATCACTTGGTTCACTGTTGAGTCTGGCCACTTCGTGTTGTCATGTGTCATTTCTTCATTTCTAGCTATATTCAATATTTTTTTTTTTAAGGATTGGCCAAAAAAAATAGTTTTTTTAAGGTTGTTTTGGATGATAGGTTTAATTTGTGTGCTACAGATTGAGATGGCTTCTTTGTTCGAGCATCACTTGAAGTAATGCTTGTGTCATCCTGACAACGTGTTGAAAGAATTTCTACAGTTCAGGGATGGTGAATAAAATATCTGCAGTTTATTGATCGTTGTTGTAATAATAAGGAAACAATTCGGGCACAGCTTCGGAATAGTAAGAAATGAGATAGGCGGCTGGCTAACTATTTTCATAGACAAGAGCCCTGTAGAATATTTTCCAGAATAGTTTGTTATTCATTTTCAACCGTCAAACTTTTTCTTTTGATTATTTGTTAGCATCTTCCCTTTTTATGATGCATAATCAGATAAGATATTTTTACCCCTATGTAATGGAAGATATTTGAAAAATGAGCCGTTTTATTTAGAATTCTATTTTAAAATAATAATTTGACATGTGGTGCGATTTATTAATATATCCTTACAATGCTCTTTGGAGTTTTTATTGAAGCTTTGAAGTTGGATGATGACGTGGAGAATGGTCTGCTATGTTTGTCATGCTAGTCCATTTATATGCCACCCTTTTTAAAGGTTAAGAAGACATTCAATATTCTAAAGTATTTTTCTATGGGCATTTAGTAAGTTAAAGTATGTTGTGCATACAATTTAAGGGCATCAAAAATATTTTAGAATGACAGATGTGTTTGAAAATACTTTAGAGTGTTAAATGTATTACAAAATGTTGAATGCATCTTAATTCTATTTTTAATTATTATTATTATTATATAATAACAACATAGGAATTACAAGATAAGTTCACAATAAAGTATGAATTACACAACCCATATCTAGCTAATTGGTTAATTCACACCTTGCTTGACTTGGGATGGGTTTTTTTTAAAGCACGTCTGAATTGTAAGTGTTGGAGAAGTTTTATGGCAAATTTATGGACAAATTTTGATGAGGTTGGTAAGTGTGGATTGTTAATCAATTGGTTTGGTATTTTTGTTTTTTTAAAAAATCTTTTGATGAAACCTATTATGGGCAACCAAGTATAAGGACTACTTGAAAAAATGTATTAAATAAAGAGCTTCTGCAAATGTTCTCTTCCCAATAATATTGCATTTGAGTACCTTTTTATTATATTTGAGATTTTCACATTTGTAAACTCGAGATATTGTTGGAAATTTCCTTCAAAATTAGATTACGTTAGAAAATTTTATGAAGTTTTTGAAATTTTGTTACAGAAATATGTTTGTGTCGCTACAAAAGAAGATTTTTGAACTGTGGTTTACTAATTTGAAAAGACTTTGAAATTTATATTGGCCTTGTGGAATTTTGATATTTTTAAAGCTGAGGTTTACTAGTTTGAAAGACTTTGAAATACATTCATGATTACTTTTAAATAGAAAATATAGAAAATCGATTAAGGAAGATTTTTTTTTAAACAGGGAATTGCATCTAAAGAAAAATTTTAAATAGGAAGAAAACGTACGAAGCTCAGTGAGTTGACTATATGAAGATCATGTAAAAATTTAAACTAGTTCAAACTACTAGAAATTTTAGAATCCAAATGGGATGGTACAGTAAAGCACCACATAAGAAAGAATATAAAGAGTGAGAGAGTCGGAAAACTCAATGACGACGGTGAGTAAAACTGATGGGGAGACTTTCTATTTGTAGAAGAGGGTTGCATATTTTAACTTTTCAAAATATCCACAACTATCATTGTTGAGAGATTCTCTCAACCTCTCATTCGACTCAATCAAATATAATATAAATTAAATATATTTATATTCATCATCTAATTTATATATTTAAATACCTTTATGATATTTATTTGACTCACAGCTAAGTCAACAATATTTTTTATTGGTCATTTTCTGATTAATTAAGCACTTAATTAATCAATGATTAATATATGGAATAATTCGAATTTCCTGATTTCATTAGATACTCATCTAACTCATGGTTGAGGGGTTCTTAGTTCTAGGCATTTTCGGTTGAACCAAGCAGATGTGGCACCACACAAATATACAAGACAAAATCACAAAGGAAAAATCAAAACCTAAAAGTATAACAACCAGAAATCAAGAGAAAAGGGAAATGAGAGGTATGGAGTTACCACAAATGAAATGAATGAGCTGAAGACCGAAGGTTGCTATGACGAAACCCCAAGGTGGATGAAAGGAAGATTGGCTCACAAGGAGTGGAAGTATACGATGGATGGGTAGGTAGGATGGATGGGAAGACGAGAAGGATGAAGATGGGTGAATGAGGCAACGGAATATGGTAGAGGGATAGGAGAAAGGTTAGGGTTTGCTACCGTGACAAAGGAGAGAAGAGAGAAAAGCGAAACTGAATGGAATGAATAGAGAAAGAAGCATTTTTATATTTAAGAACACGGACTGTTGCCATATCAACATGCGAAGCCCAACAGTCTTAGGGGAGTTTGCCGTGGCAAACAATACTCGAGAGCAACCAAAACAAAGGGACCTATTTTGGTTGTGGTGAACTTACTACTTCATTGAGATGAATATGGTCCGAGAGGGAAATGACACAAAAGAGGGAGTTGGTTGTGGTGAAGTAATACTTTCGCCATGGTGAAACAAACTCGAGAGACAAAAAGAAAACAGAAGGCAAAACAAAACGAAAAACATAGTGATTATTTGTCTGTAACTTTCTATGTCATTTTCAAGGTTTTCAAGACACTTTTTGGCTTATTATGATCATAATTGTGCTTAATTGAAAGCAAAAATCTTTGTACTAGGGTTAAACATACTTTTGATCCATATAATTTACCTCAATTTGGGTTTTGGTTCCTAAAGTTTAAAAGTGATGGTTTTGGTCCCTCAAGTTCACTTTGTCTAAAACTGTTAGTCCCTGTAGTTTTAAAAGATCCCTATACTTTTAATCAATTTTGCTCTTGATCCGTATACTTTGAATAAATTTTGTTTTTAATTCTTATACTTTGAACGAATTTTTATTTAGATCCTTAAATTTAACTGTGTTAATTAACTCAATCAAACATTCAAGTCCCTAGAACTACAAGGATAAGTCATACAATAATTTTTTTTCATGTTATCTTGTCCAGTTATCAAGCAATTTCACTATAATTAACGGAGTTAGTGACACGTAAGCAAAATTAATAGTATTAACATTAGGTGTAGGTCCTTTTAAAACTATAGGGACTAACAGTTTTAGACAGAGTGAACTTGAGGAACCAAAACCATAACTTTTAAACTTCAGGGACCAAAAACCAAATCGGGGTAAACTATAGGGACCAAAAGTAGGTTTAACCCTTGTTTTTAATTAGCATATTTTAGGGTAGAAATTGCCACGATTAATTACTAATTTCATTCAAATCAATTCCTAGGCAATCGATACTTTAAATTATTGCTATTAATTTCAGGGTACCATAGCTTAGAGCTGGAAGTGAGGGACATATCACACACAAGGTTGGAAGAAGATAGCACTGGAAGAGTCACTGTGGCCAACTGTTGGCTTTGCTACGATGAAATAAGAAGACTAAAAGGATGAAGCTCTCGGGCACAGTTCACTGTGACGAAAGTAATACTTGGCTGCGGCGAACCCCTCGTTTCAACAACCTGAATTGGACCCTTTTTAGGAAAAATAACCTACCAACTCGTGCAAACCGACCTAGAACCACTCAATATTGGAAGAAAACACTATTTAGGGTAAGTTTCATTGGTTTTGCAGCCACCACTCCATACCTAGCCTAAAAACATAGATACACACTCCCTTCTCTCATCTCCACTGTCATCAAACCATAGCATAATCTACTTTCACTGTCATACACCAATGGGTAGCTCGGATTCTTCACTGGCAGATGATCTTCACTTCTCCATGAGTGGCTAAGCTTCTCTCTTCCTCTTGAAGATGGATGAAGGCTTGAATTCATTGGGCAAGAAGGGGTGTAGCTAAATTTCCATTCTAGTTATAGACTTTCAATTTCTAAGTGTAGGATTTATGATTTGTAGCTAGAAATCCCGATTATAGTTGTAATCAGTTGGCATTATTCTTTTGTGCAATTGAGTTCATTCTTGTAGAACTTTTGTGCTTCAATATATGTAGTCTCATATATTTTCCTTTGAAATTATTACGAATCTCACTAATTGTTGCATTAGTTGTGCATTGATGTTGAGTTGAAGTTTGATTCCATTGGAACCATTTTATTGATATCACCCTCCACTGCACACACTTAGATCTCTTAATAGGATTTTACTCAATGGATTTTATTGAGTGAAATCCTAGACTCAATGAGTTTTTGATGTTTTTATCGAAAGAACTAAATGAATCACTGCTCCACCTAATCATTTTGAAGTATGATAGCCTAAACCATTTTCAAGAGGAACTATTTATCATTTTAAATTTGTTTAATTTATTTGCTTTACCTATTCCCAAAAATCCAAAAACAAGTACATTTGTATATTTTCTTTTAGTTATTACCATGTTTGAAAACCAAAACCCCTCTTTAATTCAGTTTTGCATTTATGACATTTAGTTAACTTATGACCATAGTAAAGCCTCCAGTTAAGTGAACAACTTGAGGTTGCACCTTATAGTGCAATCTTTGGATAAATATTTTGATTTTGACCTCCAAGGAAAAAGAACTAAAGGCGAAGTGTGAATCACATGGACACAAACAAACAAAAATAGATAGCTAGATACTTAGAAAACTTTTACTGTCTAGAACAAGATGAATGATGTCAATTAAGCTTACAGCCACATCCGCCTCAACCCATCTGTACAGCAGTTAGGAAGAACACCTGATCACCATCTTAGAACTCCTTAAGACCTCTAAAGGGCATAAGGACCTTACAGCATCAGAACACACACATTGGACAATAACAAGCATTCTCCCTACTTGAAGGCATATCAATTAGCAGACTCCACATTCAATTAATCTTAGTCGGAAAAAAGCTAGAGATAGAGTCAAAGGAGATATTATTGAATTGAAAAGCTACTATATACACTACTCTACTACTAGAGAGTTCCTCTCCCACACTTATCCAACATACTAATGCATCAAAACATATCACGAGCAATAACAATGTAATATCCTCATTTTTAGTAGCCAGAGTACAGGCTAAATGAAGGGCTACAGAGAGATTAAGGGTATGGAGTGTGAAAGGATATGGAAGGAAGTCAAAAAATGCCATTTTGAAAAATATAAAAAATGTAAGGGCAAAATGGTCATTTTTGGAAAAGTTAGGGATATAATGGTTATTTTGGGAAAAGATGACCAAAATATCAGAAAATGGTCCCAAGTCCAGAAATGTAGAGAAAAATTCACTAATCATGAATTGAGGTCCAGTTAAAGTTAGAATGACCAAAATAACCCTTACGGGAATTTCTAAGGTCATTTAATATTTGGCTAATTTTTGAATTTGTAGCCAAATATAATTATTCAAAATACCTAGATACCTTAAAAATGTATTCTAAAAAAAATGAAAAATAGCTTGGAAAATTCTCTATTTTATATAAGGTACGCGAAACCGGACCGGTGATTGAACCGGGTAAGGCAGTGGGTCAAGGGTCACTGGATCAGACCGGAGTCAAACCGGGGTCAAACCGGTAATGAATAAAAAATTAAAAAATATATCTTAACACAATCATACCATCCAAAATTGAAAATCCAAAAAATTAAGTATTAAATTACATTACCAACAAAATAACAATTATGGATTACCAAACTAATCAGTATGGCTATAGCTTATCTATTATCCAATATTATTTACAATTTTAAAATATGTATCCTAACAAAATATTAAAATATATATGATAACAAAATATTTTTTTCATTTAATCTCTAAATTAATAATCATCAACACCAAAATTAATATTAATATCATTTAAATATATATATATAAATATTATATACATGCAGTTTTTCTTGGGAGTATGCGAGAGTCCCCTTTTCAAATTATTTTAAATTTTTAATTCAAATTTTAAAATCTATAAAAAATTTCAATTCAACCCTCACTTGTCAATTCACTCATCACCTCACTCAGATCACCTCACTCCTACTCATCTCTCACCAAGCCACTTAACCATACAAACTCACAACTAATGGCCATCAGAAATCGGATAGCTATTAAAAAAAAAAATAGCCTCAGAGCATAGGAAATAGGAAGTAGGAAGATGTGTCAAGTAGGCTAGCTGGCTTCCCCCTTCTCCTATGCAATGCCCCCCTCTCCCCCCGGTCCACTACTCCTTTCCATTTACTTGCTTGTGATTTTTTTTTGTTGTCTACCAAACAATCAACTCTCATCCTCCTCCCTCCCTCCCTTGGTTGCTCACTCTAAGCTCCAACACTCACAAATCAGTCGTCCATGGCTTCCGTATCTGCCAGACACTATCAAAAGAGCACTGATCTCAACCGTCCTCCTCCTCCTCCTCATTCTTCTCCTTCATCTCTCCTTCCTTTCCACCCCACCAGCCACCGTATCCCAAACCCATCACCAGATCTGAATCCGTCGCGTGACACCTCCACATTTAAGCAAGTTGTCCAAGTGCTCATCGGATCTTCCGACAACATCTACCCCTTTCTTTCTGTTTTTTCCGGTAACTCGGTCAACCCCGCAACTCGGCGGGTCGACCGAGTCACTACCGGGTTATGGCGAGTTGGACCGAGTTGATCTGAGTCGCCATGACCCGGGTTCAACCTTCAACTCCGACCGGACTAATGGCCGAGTCGCCGGTTTCCGGCTTGACTCGGCCTGTCCGGTCTGAGTTCTCATACCTTGATTTTATAAAATTGATTTCAGCCTGAAGTTAGCAATAGTTTGCTAGAACGGCAGTATGAAAGGTTGAAAATCCCCATATTAGGGATTTTGGGAAAAAATTTATTTAGAGAATATTCAAAGGCTATTTGACTTGAGAAAAATCTTGAAGTGATCAATTGAATTTTGGGAATTTTTGGTGACGTTAGACTGGTCAAGTGTTTTGAAAATTCCTGAAAAGCATTTCCGGTAGGTGGAAATCAGATAAAGCAAGTTCCTTTTTGAAAAAGAAGATTGTGGGGGTTGGAAGCTGCTACTTGTGATATTCATATTAAAAGATGAAAAGCAAATGAAGATATTTAGCATAAGTGGTAGTTTTACCAGTATAAAGTGGCTCTAGTAGTATAATTGGACCCCACATGCATTAATTCACTTGAGCTGGCTTTTATTAAGTCTTCCTAAGCCATTTTATTGTTCATATTTCGTCCTCCACCTGCAAGGAAGAGAAAGAAGTAGCTAAACATGAAGAACAAGCAGAGGAAGAAGAAAATCAAGCAAAATTAAAGGTGAGTTAGTGTTTTGGCTTGATTTCTTCCATAGAAACTTATCTAAGAGCCTAGTTCTCCCTTTCTATCGGTTTAGTTTTCTCTCTAAGGTTGTGTATGATGAGTTCCTAGAAGGGTTCTTAGAATGTCTAGTGAGAGAAAATAAGAAATGGCAAGAATTGGAAGTAACAAGCATCTTAGATAAACTCTATGCATGTTATGCTGCATGTAAATGCTCTGGTTGAGTTGATTAAAGCTTGTTATGACTTTTTGGCAATAAAACCTCATCCCCTAGTTGTGACTGAATTGATGATGCATGGAAAATGAATGTTTTAAGTTATTGAATCAAAGAAAATTGGTATAGGAGTGAGGTTGTGCATGTATATGATAAGAGATATTGCAAAACCTCATTTTCCTTTAATTTGTTATGAATTTCGTCCAGCTGTAGCTATGAGGGAAACATTGATGATTTTGTATGTTTTGATGCTTCCAATGGATTTAGAATGAGAAATTGTGTAGGATAAGATCAGGAGCACACTTTTGGAAGCATTAGAACCTCAATTGTCAAAGTTAGAAAATTAAAGTTCTTTAATTGCTAAGTTTGAGTTTCTCTGAGTTGTTAAAGTTAGAATGCCTAGTAATGGCTTTATATTGATCCCAAAGGCACCATATTATGTGTAAGGAGTAAAAGATTATTAAGAGGTGTGACAAGTACAAGAGGAAGCCATTTCAAGTCAGATTGGAAAGTAAAGCTTTAAGGTAGCAAAACTTCTAACTTTTACATCCACTTTGCATTGATTGTTGTATATGTTATTGGCCATGTTTCATGTGTGGTTGTACCCACTTAACATGTATGAGTGTGCATGGTTGTAGCTATGAAATGATTGCATTGGCCTTCTGTAAATATGTTAGAAGTAAGGTATTGTTGTTCATGTCATGGCATACTAGTTTATATCCAATTAATCATGCATGTTGATGTTTTGTTAGAAATATCTGCTACCGGGATTTCTTTGAAATGTCATTCTTTCCAATGACAAACAATAGGAACAAGTTCCAAGGGCAAAGGGAAGGAGGTCCAAGAATGAATGGTGAGGGCTTCCATGAGAATGCACATGTTGCACATTCTATATATGGCATTGTGATGTGTATACATGTGACTTTTTGATGCATATGTGGATAAATGTAATTTAAACTCATACACTAAGTCATTTTGGTGCTATATCATGTAAATAAGTGTGTGATGAGGTGAATTGCATGAAGAAATGAAATCAAGCATGCAAATTGGCTAAAAAGGGTCCAAAACCCTTAAAAAGTGACAAAACAGGATAAATTGAGCAACTGGAATCCAATTGCCATGAAATTTTGTATGCAAATAGATGTTTTCATTAGCTTTCTGTAGAGTCCTAGTTTGCTCAATTTGGAGTTGTGTGAACAAGTTATGACTTTTCAAAGTTTAGCAGAAAACCAAAAAATTTGATAGCAAAAGTTCGCCCAGCAAACTGCATTCTGGAGGAGTTCACCACAGCAAACTCAAAAGTTCACCCGTAGCCAACTTGGTCAGAGAGGAACTTCTATTTTCATTAGAAAAGTTTGCCACAACAAAATACCTTAGTTTGGATAATATGAATAGTGATTTTTCCAACTATTTTTAGCTTTAATTGGGCACTACTTTTGTCCAAGGAATATTTTTCCCTTATAAGGGATTGAGAAAGCTTTAATTTGAGACCTAAATCAATTGGTTTAAATTCTTCTAGAATTAGCTGTGAATTTTCAAAGTTGGGCCAAAATTCTAAGCTTCCAAAGGAATAGTAATTCACCAAGACAACTAATTCTAGCTCACATAATGGACACCAAGGGTCCCATTAAGGTCTCTAATGGATAATAAAGCTAGTAAAGAAAGATGTTACAAACAAGGTAGAAGTAAGTAAACAAGTGAAGGAAAGAAACCACCTAAGAATTCAGGGGGTTGTAATTTTCATGGTAGAGCTTCAAGATATGGCCATTGATTTTAAGTGTGGCTCCAGTACATTCATCCAACAGCTCCACCATCCTAAAATTGTGCACCTTTGTAACTATATAAGGCTGATAAGTGCATATTTCATCATGTTAATTCATATATTTTGGCATGGAAAGTAGAGATAAGTGGCCTAAAATATTGAGTTTTTGATGAGCATAATGTTGCATGAAGCATGAGGAGATTCTAGGAAATAATTACTTTATTTAGTGAACTTGCTGTTTTGGGACTTAACTATATTTTCTGGAATTGTAGGGACTGAAAGGGGATAATTACAGGCCAAATTTATTGCAGAAAGGGACCTGAGCTATGCTATGCATTTTTACTAATGAGCTTAGGGTTTCTTTAGGTTAAAGGGGCAGAGAATATTGGTGGAGGCTGAAAAGGAGAAGACCAAAAACGCACATTAAGGAGGAAAGGCTTAAAA
>QFDD01011479.1:0-12385 GCA_006871305.1 Vachellia collinsii
ACTCCTCTGCCTCATCCAGCACCTCACTCTATTGTCACTCCATCTCCTCACCAATTACCTCCGAATCTTTTCTCTAAGCTTCCTTCCTCCTCACCTCTGTCTGTGACAAAATCCGTTCCATTACTCAACTCTCTCAACCAAGTCAGCTCTCTGAAGTTTGATGGGACCAACTTTCTTGTTTGGGAATCTCTCCTCCTGCCGGTGATAAGAGGACACCGTCTCGATGGTTTTATTTCCGGCACCAAGGCCGTTCCTCCGGAGTATACTCTAGACGCGTTGGCTAACGTGATCCCCAATCCGTAATATGATGAATGGACAGTCACTGACCAGATTTTACTCGGTTGGCTATACAGTATGATGACTGTGTCTATTGCCTCTCAGATGACCCAATGTCGGACCTCCTGTGAGTTATGGGTTGCTGTGAAGAGTCTAGCCGGTGTGAACACTAAGGCACGGGTTCAGCTGCTGAAATATGAGTTCCAACGTTGCAGAAAAGGGGCGTTGAAGATGGATGAATATCTATAAAAAATGAAGGACCTGTCTGATAAGTTGCTACTCGCCGGAAATCCTATTTCCTCTGATGAGTTAATTTCTCAGGTTCTTTCCGGTTTAGATGGGGACTATAATCCTTTGGTGGTTTATCTGTCTGACAAAACTGATCTCTCATGGTCTGAACTGCACCTAAAACTCTTAACATTTGAAGCTCGTTTAGAGCAACTTCATGCTGCCTCTGTTTCCTCTATCTCTACTGCAATGGCTAATGTTGCTATGAAGTCTGTTGCACAGGAACAGTGAGTTCCTAGTCGTGGTACCTGGAAGGGTCGTCACTACAGAGGACGAGGTCGTGGCACCCGTAGCACTCCTCATGCTTGGTCTCAAGAATCCAAATCTGAGACTCACGATAAGCCCAAATGTCAGCTGTGTAAGAGGGTTGGACATGAAGTTCGGACTTGTTATAGGCGTTATGATAAAGATTATGACGGCCCTGAAGCCTAGAATTCTAGACGCTCTTCAGCCTCTGCTTTCACTGCGACAAATGAAACCATGGTTGATCCTGCTTGGTACTTTGACAGTGGTGCTACTCACCATATCACCTCCGACTCTGCCTGTATTGAACCCAAGGATGGTTCCTCAGCTAATCAGCGTATTTTGATTGGTGATGGTAAACTGTTGCATGTTACAAACACTGGGAACTCGGTTTTACCTTATGCTGATACTAAGCATCTTAAGCTGAATAATGTTCTGGTTGTTCCTCAAATTACAAAGAATCTATTGAGTGTTAAGAAATTAACTGAAGATAATGAAGTGTATGTCTCCTTTTACTCACATGGATGTTTTGTGAAGGATCTGCACTCTGACAAGGTTTTGGTGCATGGAGAACCAAGTTTGGCATGAACAGACTAGGGGATTCTTCTCAGCCGGTTTCTGCAGCCTCTGGTTCTGTTTTATCGCAGTCTAAGAGTCAATGTCATGTTTTACTTTCAGTTTTAGAGTCTTGGCATAGGAAACTTGGTCACCATAGTGGTGCAATTTTGAGTCAAGTGTTGAAAGATTGTAAAGTTTCCACTCATGTTAATAAAGATGCCTTCAGTTTTTGTGACTCGTGCCAATTAGGTAAATCTCACAGATTACCTTTTGCTCTCTCGAACTCAAGGGCTGCTAAACCACTACATTTAATACATACTGATTTATGGGGTCCTGCACCCATGTCATCCACTGGTGGTCACAAATATTATATAAGCTTTCTTGATGATTGTAGCAGATTCACCTGGGCCTATCCATTAAAATCCAAAGATGAGGCCTTAACAGCCTTTGTGCACTTTAAGAAAATGGTTGAGAATCAATTTGATTGTACAATCAAGGTTCTTCAAAGTGATTGGGGAGGAGAGTTCAGAAGTTTCCAATCTGTTTTAGACTCTTGTGGCATCATTTTCAGACATCCTTGCCCTCATACCTCTACCCAGAATGGAAGAATTGAAAGAAAGCACCGGCACATTGTGGAAATGGGGTTGACTTTAATGGCACAAGCTAAAATGGCATTGTTTTACTGGTGGGAAGCCTTCTCCACTGCCATCTATCTTATTAATAGGTTACCTACTCCCACCTTGAAAGGCTTATCTCCCTTTCAGCAACTCTTTCATAAGAAACCAGATTATACTTATCTTAAAGTTTTTGGGTGTGCTTGTTATCCTTGTTTGAGACCGTTTCAGAATCAGAAATTTCAATTTCATAGCACCAAATGTGTATTTATGGGATATAGTGGTTCTCATAAAGGTTATAAATGTCTTAGCTCTACTGGTCGGATGTATATCTCTCGGCATGTGGTGTTCAATGAGTTAGAATTTCCCTTTGCCACTGGATTTATAAATCTGTGACAGCCCCCACAACATGAATTAATTTCTTCTTCTCATTTTCCAGTGCACTTGCAAATTCCTTCTGCTACTAATGACTTTGTTTCTGTTAAAACGGTAAATAGTGTAGGTCCCTTACCGTTTAATTCTTCTCCAAGAACTACTGAGGCCGTTCCAGACTCAAGTGACTCCCCAAAATTATCTAATTCACATCATGCAACTGCCTCCCCCCATGGACCGTCTGTTTCTGGAACGCTATCCATTTCAGATGGCTCTTTTTCTCCAGAACAGGATCTCTCTGACTCCGGACTCTTGTCTAATGCATCTATGTCTAATGCTTCCACATCACCCGAAGCTAATTCCCTTCCCATAGATACTGAGGCTGATCCTCCTTCACAATTACCCCCACAATATTCATCATATGCAAACTAGAAGCAAGCGTGGGATTTTCAAACCTAAAACCCCCTTCATTGGCTCTGCAGAACATCGTTTATTAGAACCAAAGAATGTTTCTGAAGCTTTGGCAAGTCCTCTTTGAAAAAAGGCTATGATGGATGAATATGCATCACTGTTGAAGAATAATACTTGGCAGTTGGTACCTTATCATGGGCAGAGGAATGTTGTGGAGAGCAAGTGGGTGTTCAAAACTAAGTACAAAGCAGATGGCACTCTTGACAAACTTAAGGCAAGGTTAGTAGCTAAAGGATTTCAACAAACTGCTGGTGTTGATTTTAATGAAACTTTTAGTCATGTTGTCAGAGCCACTACGATTAGGATTGTCCTTTCTATTGCTTTTTCCTTTGGTTGGGATATCAGGCAACTTGACATCAATAATGCTTTCCTCAATGGTTGCTTGAAAGAAATAGTTTTTATGGAACAACCTCAGGGATTTATAGATCCCTCAAGGCCCAGGCACATTTGTAAGTTATCTAAAGCTATCTATGGTTTGAGGCAAGCTCCCAGAGCATGGTATGACAGATTAAAACAAACTTTACTTACTTGGGGTTTTACTAATTCCAAGAGTGACTCTTCTCTGTTCATCTATGTTGATAGAACTCAAATTACGATTACCTTGGTATATGTTGATGATATCCTTGTAACATGCAGCAATTTTTCAAGTCTGAGTCAGTTTATAAACAGACTTCACAGTGTGTTTGCACTCAAGGACATGGGGTCAGCTCACTATTTCTTTGGGATTGAAATTCAAAGGAATAGGAATGTTTTGTTTCTTAGTCAAAAGAAATACATCCTAGATATCTTAGAAAGATTTCATATGAGTAATGCAGCTTTGGTTCCCACACCAATGGCTCTTGGGAAATCCTTATCTCTTCACAGAGGTATTCCTCTTGATGATCCTTCTTTGTATCGAAGTGTGATTGGTTCATTACAGTATCTTTGTAATACTAGACCTGACATAAGCTTCAGTGTAGGGAAGCTCAGCCAATACATGGCTCATCCAACCACTGAGCACTGGACAGCGGTGAAACGTGTACTAAGATACTTGAAAGGAACTATGAACCTTGGAATTCTTATGAAACCTTCTAGATGTCTTGACTTAATTGCTTATGTTGATGCTGATTGGGCAGCTTGCCCTGATGATAGAAGGTCTGTAGGAGGTTTTTGTGTCTTCCTTGGAAACTCTCTAGTTGCTTGGTCCTCCAAGAAACAAAGGGTTGTCTCTCGCTCAAGAAAAGAATCTGAATATCATTCCTTATCCAATACCGCTGCAGAATTATCCTGGATTGGCTCATTGCTATCTGAGCTAAAGATCAAGCCGAAAAGGGTTCACATTATTTGGTGTGACAACACTAGTGCCGCTGCCATCGCTACAAATCCAGTACATCATGCCCGGACAAAACATATAGATTTATGAATTTTATTTAATGTTATTTATTCTTTTCCAATTTATCCTCTCATTGATATTTCAAAGAGTAAGATTTATGAATTTTATAATAAACATTAAATAATTCTAATAAACTTTCATCACTGAAATCATGCTTAAAATGTGATAATTAAATTAAGAATACGAAATGTAATAAAGCATACTTTATAAAATCATAATAGGACGCTATTAACTCACCTGTTAAACTTTTAATACACAATGCCCCTCTATTTTTCAGCTTCAGCTTTATTTTCTTCCCCTCCTAACAATAGTATATAACATATCCAATTATTCTCAATTCATAATTTTCAAGTCAATAATTTTTTTCTAACATCAGTATTATGCCTTAACCCCAAAATTCATATATTATAGGTATAAATTGGAGTAGAGCGAATTACTATTCATATGAACAGTGAAAACGAAAAAAACTATTCATTGAACAGTGATGCGAACGTTAACACATCAACAGCGTGCTTGACGGTGCCGTGAAATATAGTGCGCATGAACAGTGCATCACTTTCGCAAACGGAAGCAGAGAATGCGATTGCTGTTCATGTTACTGTTCACATGAACAGTCATGCGCTCCTACCTCAAAATCTCGCCGGAAAACTTCCCTTCCCGTGCTCCATATCAATAAACAAACCTCTAATCTTGCTTATAACTCGATTTAATCGGTAAAAATCTTATTTTTTTTCTCTACCTTGAATCAACCCTTGAAACCCAAAATGACAACGATAGAAAAATCTGAAGGTAGAGAAATGTTCAGGAGACTCACCCGAATCCAAATTCTGACTTATCTCAGCGAAAACGTTTTCCAATCAGCAGAGATCAGCTCCGCTCGCCCGCTCGCTTTCCCTCTCTCGCGTTGCTCGCTTCTAGCCTCTGGAAGGATCAAATGAGGAACAGTGAAAATGATGCACCGAGGGGTATTAAAATAATGTGGGAGGGGAAATGCCAATTTTACCCTCCCATACTTTTCCCCTTTTCACTTTAGTCCTTTCTCTTCTTGTTTTTTTTTTCCAGAATATTACAATTTTAGTGGCAACTAATTCAGAGGAGGTTCAATTAATGTTATTGACTTCATTTTTCCCTGATCTGGCAGCTAAAAGGAGCACGGAGTTGAAATTAGTGGTTGGCATATTAGCAGGTTTGGCATTGCTTTTGTTGCCTACGGCTCTTGTAGTCATAGTTAGGCGCAAAAGAAGCAAAGGAAGACCTAAAATATCAGTTTCCAAAAGAACTCTTTCAGATCCCCTTCATAAAAACGTTCTGGAAGGTAAACAGTACATTAAGTTAACCCAATTCTGGTTAAAGAAACATAGAACTTGTAATTAATATCACAAACTCGAGAATTCTCAGTATAATAGTCCTCACACAGGAGACACGAAAGATTATTGCTCATTTACGGGATGTGTATATATATGTATGTATGTATATTGCTACGTGCAGATGAAACACCATTTGAATCAAAAAAACCAGTAATATTTAGTCTTGAGGAGATTGAAGAGACTACCGATTACTTTGATGAAACCAGAAAAATTGGAGTTGGTGGATATGGAAGTTTGTATTTTGGAGTCATGGGCGACAAGGTATGCAAAGTACAAGGCTTGAATATAATCAAGTCATCATTTAAATAAATATTTGCATTCAAGTTCCCCAGGTACATGAGAAACTCCCACTTTAAAAAGAGTTTCATTTATATATATATAAAACTGTATTTAAGAATCTTCTGGCTTATAGAATAAATCAGCTGATTTTGCTTTCAGGAGCTTGCAATAAAGTAAGATGAGGTCTAATAAATCAAAAGAGTTCTATGCAGAACTCAAGGTCTTATGCAAGATTCATCATATCAACATTGTAAGTGATATGATATTTCCAATGAAATGATCCGATGATCTTCAACAAGGTCTTGAAGACATATGATTATTGGTAAATTTAATTTACAGATACAATCTTACTATTGCAGGTAGAGCTGTTGGGATATGCCAGTGGAGAAGACCACCTCTATTTGGTGTATGAATATGTTGCAAATGGATCTCTCAGTGATCATCTTCATGATATAGCATTAAAAGGTCTGATACATATAGAGAATGCAATTAATAAATTTGTTTACTAACCTTGGCTTTAATTAACATTTATTAATGAAGTGTCACAGAGTATTAGATCCTAGTTTCCACTAGCTAGTACATACATATGTACTATAGTTTTTCTTTTAACTATACAAAGAAATAAAAAGAGTGGTTTTGAGACAGGTTATCAGCCTCTTTCTTGGAATGCTAGAGTTCAGATTGCTCTGGATGCTGGAAAAGGTCTTGAATACATACACTATTACACAGTCGCTATATGTTCATCGTGATGTGAAGACTAGCAATATACTTCTTGATGAGAAGCACAAAGCAAAGGCATTGTTTATCATTGTGCATTTAGATTAGCTAATTTTAAGTAATTCTGTACTGTATACATGAAAGGAGTTTTATCTTGTAAAGAGTAAAGGCACTTTTTTTAAGCTATTCCAAACAGCTTTCAGTCATCCACTTTCAAATATAACCCAACAAAAAAATTAAAGAAAGCAAGAAATCCACTTTCTAAGTGTTTTTAACTTTTTGGTGGATAACTTGTCAGCATGTTAACACCATACATGGTATTCTAAAGCACCTGTTCTCTTTAGTTCACGTAAATTTACAAGCGAAGTTTGATGAAACGAGAAACTCTTCAAGCATGACATATACTTGTCTATTTTAATCAACCTTTGGTCCTTCTTCTGATAGGAAACGTGTTGATGTGAAATAACATTATTGCATCATTAGTACATACATGCTTCAGATATAGTTCATGTCATAATCATCTTGACATTGTTCATATATAGGTCACAGATTTTGGACTAGCAAAGCTTGTAGAACGTACAAATGATGAAGATACTAACATAGCAACAAGGCTTGTTGGAACACCTGGCTACCTTCCACCCGAGTAGGTTATGTACAGGGGACTATTCTAATCTATTTTATCTTCTATATTTACCATTTTCACCAGACTAATAATAATTCACTTAAAATTATAAATTGATATATAATCTAATAGCCTACAAAGATATTTTAGGAACATCATGTCATATTTCAAGGAGAATCATGCTTTTCTTGATTAATTTTATTTCTGATATTCTAAAATATTGTGTTTTGAAGATCAGTGAAGGAGCTTAAGACGACTCCAAAAACTGATGTGTTTGCACTTGGAGTGGTTCTGTCAGAGCTGGTAAGAGGGAAGCGTGCTTTGTTTCGTGACAGCCTCGAGGCCAACAAAATGAAATCCCTTATTACAGTTGTAATTAAGTCATCATACTATATATTTTTACCATTCTAAAATTGAGATTCTTTGCTTTTTTTATTCTTTGTTTAGTTTTCTTTTAATTGATCACACACACACATGCAGGTCAATAAAATATTCAAAGATAATGACCCTGAGGCTGCTTTAGAAAATGTCGTAGATCGAAATCTCCAAGGTTGCTATCCCTTGGAGGATGTACTCAAGGTTAGCCTCTTCAACGCATATGCTTTATATTGGAATATATTAAGTCCCACTGTCCCACGTTATGAATTAAAAGATGAATTAAAGGCATATAGCCTTGGGACTTGAGTTATTTGGATAAAAACACAAACCTAATTTACTGGAAATCTAAATACGCTTAAGTTTATTCATTAATTATATTGTTGCAGATAGTGGAGTTAGCTGAGAGATGTTTAAAGGAAGATCCATTGGAGAGGCCAGAAATGAGGCAGGTGGTTGATGCACTGTCACAGCTTGTAATGTCGTCCATGGACTGGGAAGCTTAAGTTAGAGAGAGAAGTCAGGTCTTCAACGTTGTCATTTGCAAAGCATGATGAACACTTCTCTTCTCCTCTCTCTCTCTCTCTCTCTCTCTCTCTCTCTCTCTCTCTCTCTGTGATATTATTTATTACTGCTAAAAGATTCAATGGAGAGGAAAGTACAACACCTGTAACAGTGTGATGAGATATAGTTACAGAGACGAAGACAAGTACTTTTAATAATTTGCTTCCTTCGCACTTGTAACCAATGATGTTTATATGTCTCCCTCTTGTATATATGTATATGGAATCCAATGCCCAGTTAGCACCATTATATTATATTATCTAAAAATTATATTGAAGGCCTTCTATTTTGTGTTCACAAAATATCTTATTATCTTGTTTTATAATGAGTTGAATGATAAGAGATTCAGCGACACTCTTTAAATAAGATTTTGACGAGTTTCGAGAGTTATCTTTTTTTTTTTTCTTGTATGAAGCAATATCTCTTGAATATTTTTGACCAAAAATATGAAAAAATGAGGGAAAATTCTTTATTATTTTTATTTGTTAGAAACATATGATGATACACAAGGAAGTGCCAATACATACATTAAAATGTTTTATATATAAAAGGTACGGTTCTTAAATAAGATCTCTATGATCAATAAAATTTTTAAAAGAAGGAGATTCAATTAATTAGTTTATCAAAGAATATTTCTTTTATATCCTCAAGGCTCCTGCCATTTAGTATTTACAGTAATTTTTCAATTCAATTCTCTACTATGATCATCAATTCAAACGTACAACTATTTTCAGCAAATCAACAATAATTACAAAATATTTCTTTGGATCTTTTCTATAAAACCAAGTTAACTCATTTGAAGAGATTAAAAAGGTAAATAAATTATTTTAAAATATTTATATTTATCATTTTTTACCAAAGTAATTTGCTTGATTTATAAATTGATATATAATGTAATGATATATATAAGTATTTTAGAGAGATAATATAATATATGTTATAATTAAGTAATTTATTTAACTTTATTAATCTTTTCAAATTCATCAACTGACTCTCATATTAAAAATCTATATTAGTATCCCGCCCTATTAATTAACATATAAGTCATTGTAAATTTACAGCCTGAATCCACAATCAATTCCAATCCTAGCTACCCTCACACACACACACACATATCAAGATTGAGCTAACGAGGTCAATAACACACAACTAACCAATATAGTTAAATAATCAAGTGACTAAGTAATTAAGAATATTAAATATTAGGCAAACACAAGTGATGTTTTGATTCTAGCTCTAGGGAAAGAAAAGAGTGGCTGCAAACAACATTAACGTATATATCCTCTCTGAAACACTTCACACCATCCACTCTTTTGACTACATAATATTCAATAACTAACTAATTACTCTCTTTCGATGTTTGATGATAGTCTCTCCAAGAATTGGTCAAAGTCGTCTCCTCTGGTCAACATGTCAATTCTAGCATATTTTGGATCAGAACCAAATCGAGTCCCACTTCTAGCAGCTACTCTCAATCTCTTTTCCAGATAAATGCTACAGTCTTCCTCCTTCTTACACATCAACCACCCAAAAGCTATATATATACATATATAGTAACAACACCAACACCACACATATTGATTAGAGTTGATCAACGTAAGCCTATATATATATATATATGAATTGATGAACAATTGAAGGTTAAAAATAAGAAATTACCAGAATATGTTTCTGATGATTCGTTGCGGAAGTTACAGCGAGCTATTTGAGAGAGCTTATTGGATAGAACGAGATTACCATTTTTGTTGATCGCTTCCCTCAGTTTCTGCCACCTCTCTTTCAAAATGCGTCTGCCATACTCAAAGAACAGCATCTCAGATTCCTTATTGTTGGAGCCATCAAATCTGAAACTACGACTCTGATAGCCATCACAGATAACTCCCATTATCTTAGCAGCTCGAATTTGTGATTCTTTGGACACTCCAATGGAGTTCAGCACTATAAATCTCGTCATCTTCTTCGCAATATCTATGTCTTTCACAATAGCCCACCTGAGACAGAGTTTGTGATGATAAAAAGAAAATGGATGTATTTTCTTCTGCTTAACTAGTTTGTTAGTAAGACTTGCTTATGTTAGTTGGCTTACATAGTCCCTCTGCCTCCAAATATAAATAATTTGAATTCTAACCAATTCACACATATCAATAAAAACATTAAATAATTTTTAATATTATTCTTATTGACAGTCCTAAACTCCAACATTATATTAATTTTCACTCTCTTTCACTATCCTTAATAAGTATGGGCCCATATGGAAAAAACTTTGGAATAATCCTCATAACTAGAAACTCGCTTATAAAAGAGGATCAAGAATATCTTCTAGAAGGCCCTTGTTTATATATATACAGACATATCAAGTAAATGTCATAAGCTCATTTGACCCAACATCATTTCTAATCTACTTTCCTTTTCTCTGTCTTCTTTTGAGTTTCACCATCTTGCCCTAAATAATCATTACACCCAACTTCACAATAAACCAATACTAAGCATGGTATTGAAATTTGAAAGATGATTAGTATTGTTAAGTAGTGAACTAAAAGTTTATATATGGACATAATAGGGAATTAAGGGGACTAACCCAATACGAGAACCAGAGTGACCAGTGCATTTGGAGAGAGAGAAGAGCATAAGGTCATGTTTGGCCTTGTGAGTAATAGCAGTGTAGTGAGGCCAATAAAAAACAAGGTCATGAATCAGCTTGCCTTCACATCCATCCTTGATTTTCACCACTGGCCTTCCCCTGATGTTGCCATCTGGATTATTCGGATACGTCACTATCTCTATGTATGCTTCGTTCTTATCATACTCATTTGCGTCTCCACACCACTTGTATAGGCTTGACCCCACCAGATCTGTCTCCGCTGGGTACCCCTGCACTCACAATTTGTATGTCAATTTGTTTTGTCTCCTAAAACAAAAGCCATCGCGTAAATATATGCTAATCGTAGGAAAACGAAAATGTTTAAGAAAACTTTTGGTTTAAGTCTTTATTAGACTACGAAGTACTGTTGGCTGGACATTAAATGGAGCAACTTATAATTCTAGTGAAAATATGAATGCTTTACCATACTGTGAGGAATTAACCTTTTAGTCTTAACACAATTTAGTTGCTTTTATTATAGTACGTTTTACTCAACTTGAATTAACATCTGCATGGTGCTTACATCAGAGAATCAATTTTTAGGGTTATCATATAATCAACTTAATTTGATCAAGATACCTACTATCACCAAATATATTGTCGGATTAGTGACCTGTCATTGCATTATCTGAAATTAACATGTCATCATATTTTTATAAATCTTTACTAAAGTTGACTGACCTCAGACAAAAAATAAAATAAAAAAAGATCCTAGCTAGATAGGTAAGTCTTTTAGGAAACCCAATAATTGAATTATAAATTCTTAAATGCATGCAATTTATTAATTAAGATGATCTCTTGTCTATATCGATATGTACATGCTTCATTATACGATGACCCCAGAATAAAAGGCAAGTAGAACAGAAGTCCATAAGAAATTAAAAAATGAGCAGTATCAAAAAACGACAAAAGGTAACAGATCCAAAATTCAGATGATAATGAAATGACACTGACTCAGTAGTGGCACCATTTTTTAGAAGAGGTGGCATCATGCATGGTTGCCACGTGCTTGTTTGCATGCCACCCCAAGTTTAATTTGATTCCCTAATATACATGTTATGTAATTAATGCTAATTCATTTTTGACAAATTATTATATGTATGACTAATTGATAAAAGAAAAATATGATACCATTTATATTCTTTTTATTGAGTTATACCTAATCCACTAAGAACCAAGCCCCATGAAAGTGAGATCATTGTGTGAGTAAAGAGAAATATGGACTCATGAAAGATTGTTTTATTTATGATTTAAAAATGTAAGTTCATGTAACCACCGGCGGCGTGAGACATGGGATATGAGTTGAGGAGTCAATGTTTGTGGAGAGTCACTTTGACTCTCTTCTCTCTTTGCTGCGTTACGTGTTCAGAGTCAGTCTTGATTGGTGCTCAGATTCCACGTGGGCGGCAATCACACATTTAATCTCAGATATGTCCAAAATCCTTCAATTTTATTACATTCTATGAGACTCACCTCAGGGAATCATTTTAAAAATAGAAGAGTTAGAACTAGCAGGTTTTGAAATATTTTTGAACGTGTCAAGGGGTACGAAAGCTGCTCCAATGAAAATCCTATTGTCATTTTAAATGAGGTGTGATGTTGACATGTTTGTAATTAACTTTTTAA
>QFDD01011482.1:0-10263 GCA_006871305.1 Vachellia collinsii
GACTTATTTTCTTGTGTAATGTTAGCTACAAGGTTGTAACCAAGATCCTCAATATATAAAGTAGTTGGTAGCCATCAGTGCAGCTTTATTGCTGGAAGGCAAAGCAGCGACAATATTATCATTACCCTGGAGGTTATTCATTGAATGAAGTTTGCTTGGGGAAAAAAATGATTGGCTAGCTATAAAGATTGGTTTGGAAAAAGCTTATAATCGCATGGAATGGTCCTTCATCAAGGGTACTCTGGTAATGGTTAGATTGAGTGACAAGATTTGCTCTCTCTCATTATGGCATGTGTTTCGACATCTAGATTTCAGGTACTATGGAACAGAGAGGCAACAGATCGATTCACTCCTACGAGAGGTATTAGATAGGGGGACCCTATCTCTCCTTATATCTTCACCATTTGTATGGAGAGACTCAATCATGCTATCCTCAATGCCTTTGCTTCCGCGATGTGGTCCCCCTATAGCCTTAAGTAATAGTGGGCCTCCAATATCTCATGTATTTTTTGCGAAAGATCTAATTCTTTTTGGAGAGGCCATGACATGTAAGACGGATATAATTATAGATTGTATGAAGCATTTATGTGCGAATTCAGGGAAACGGATGAATTTGAGCAAGAACAAGATCTATTTCTCCAAAAATGTGCACATGTCGAGATCCTTGATGTTGAGCTAGCGTATGGGGGTCTGATTATCAAGGGATTTTGGGAAATGACTTGGTTTTCCTATTATTCATAAGAGAGCTTCTTATGGGTTATTCACTCCTATTCTTAAGAAGACTAAAATAAGACGTTCAGGGTGGAAAAGGAAAACGCTTAATATGACTGGTCGTTCTACTTTGGTAAGATACGTCCTTTCTACGCTTCCAGCCTATTAGATGCAAACAATGTTGTTACCTAAGCGTTAAGTGTAAAAGAGCAGCAGGAAAGAGGAAGATTTTTCTTATCTCTTATGAGGCGGTAACAAGGGATAGAGGAAACAGTGGTATGGGTAGAAAGAACTTGAAGATGCAAAATGAAGCTTTCATATTGAAATTGTGTTGGAAGCTGTTAACCAATTACCAGGCTCAGTGGGTTGGAGTTTTGCGGTCTAAGTATAGTTGGACTGTTTTCCCTTCCTATAAAGTGAAGAAGAAGGCTAACTCATCCCTAACTTGGAGAAGCATCTGTACGGTGTGGATTAAGTTCAACGATGAGATCAGAAAGAAGATTGGTAATGGTCGAGAAACGTCATTCTGTTTTGACAAATGGTTGATGATTAATTTTCCCCTAAGTGAACTGTTCCGAGATGTGGAAGATATGTTGCCTAAGGAAGAGAGGCTTTGTGATTACATTAAACCGAATGGTGATTAGAATACATAGCAGCTCAACGCTTGCATCCCCCAGAACATTGTTCAATATATCATGAGTGCTCACCCACCCTGTGGGGGGAGAGGAGAGGATAAATATGTTTGGAAACCATCTTTTGAGGTGTTGGAAATCCTTAATGGTCTCCATCTATGTTGGAGTAGAGGTTATAAATATGTAACTATTTACTCCGAGTGCATTAAGGCTGTGAATATGGTTATGAGGGGATATATGAATGATCGTCCTTTTTTATACATCTTGGATGAGACTAGGAAATTTATCCATAGAGATTGGCATGTTAATTTAGTTTATAGATATAGGGATGTTTTAACTACTTCAGATTACCTAACCAGTGTGTCTCATAATATGTTAGAATGATCAACCACCTCTTGGCAGTAAGTCAAGAGGGGTGGATTAAGGTGATTCATTTGGATAGACTTTACACCTTGCTGATGTGAATTGGGTTCAGTGATTTATTTAAAAAAAGGTTTAAGCTAAGTGTGGATAAACATTTGTCATAGTTTTCTTGTTTTCCAATTAAACAATATAGTGAGCTTGAGAAGTTATGTTCAATGATTAATTTATTTAGTCAACCTGTATATGAGGGCCTGCATTTCATATTTTTTTTTTATGAATCAAAATAGAAGTTATTTAAAAAAAAGTTTCTCAAACTTTTCTAAATATTAAAATACAATTTATATTTGTAAGTTATTTTTATAAGCTTTCATATTTTTATCTATAAATCATCAAAAAGAAAAGTTTCTCAAAATTTTCTCAATACTAAAATACAATTTATATTTATAAGTTATTTTTAGAAGATTTCATATTTTTATCTATAACCCATCTCATAAAATTTATTAAATAAGTATTTTTCTAATGGTAGATTATAACTATGCCATGGATGTTGTTGATTGACTGTTATATAGAGGGATAAAAGAAAAATGATTAAAAATAGATTATAACTTTTTGCATTTAATTACTAGTATCTATTAAAAAATGATAATTATGACTAAATATTTTTAGTGTATAAGCTAATTACAAAGAAGTTATAAAGAAAAATGAAGGAAATCTACTAATTAAAATTCTCTCTTATATGCATGTCATATAAACTATAAGGTGGATATATAGGTTGCAAAATGAAAATTTAATTATTTTTAATCTTATTCTACATCTTTGTGTAATTTTTTTTAAGAATAAAATAGTTAGAATTTCTACGTAATTAATTTCTTATACGGGAGTTGTGTTTCTTTCTACCTAAATTACTCCGAATTACTTCACTCGTGTTAAATATTAGTGCTTGATAATTAATTTATAAATGTTAAAAAATTAGCTAATTTAATTCTTTGTAAAATATGGGTGCTAGTTTTCTTAAAATTGTTTTTTTAATCATTTGCATTAAAAACGACCCTTTTATAAAAATCTCTCAATACGTATGATTATTGAAAACGGTATATAAAAGTTACAAATTTAAAAGATAAAGCAAATTAAAATATTATATTTCATATTAAAAAATTAAAAAACCTCCTCCCATGATGGACAATGCATGGTGCAAAGTGGTGGCAGCCATTCCATGCTTTTGTTCTTATTGCTAGTGTTCAATCATGTTGGGTAGCTATTGATGATTAAGAAGAAAGGTATTATTGGCTCCAACCAAAAAGATTAATGATTTGTCATCATAACGCTCTTAATGCGGCTCGCAATCATCTAAGAATTGGAGCTAATAATGTTGTCATGTTAGTGATGAGATCCTTTCTCTTCCTCTAAATGGAATTATTTTAAAGCTGATGTTCTTACCAATAAGATTTGTTATACCGGAAGGAGTTAACTTTCAAAACATGATGATTTAAGGTTCGAATTCACACTAGAAGATTTATCCACATTTAAGATTTGACAGTGTCTTCAAAAGAATAGTCTTTTATAGGAGGATACATGTATTTGGCAACCAATAAAAAAAGTTGACACTCTTTGTTTTCTTCTGATTAAGGTGGGACTTGCTCGCATATAGACATATGGGCACACATTTTTGCTTGCAATCATGCTACGTCAAGGATTGATCTCCCTTTATTTTTTTTTTTATAACTATAGTTATTTTTCAAATTGGAAGTATTTTTATTCAATGAATTGTTAAACAATTAGTATGAATACTAATGATAATAAAAATTTAAATTTTATGGTAAAAATTAATAATTTTTACTAAACTCAACCATGATAACTCTGTCCATTTCTTTTATACGAAAAGTTATGAGAAAATTACCAGAAGAACCGCAACCTATTTTCCTTCCGTCATGTCATGTGGATAACGTGGTTTTTTTTAATTCTTTTTTTTTCCCTTTCTTACTTTATTGTTCTTTTTTATATATTTTTATCTATTTATTATTTTTCATTATAGAAAAAGATAATAATAAATATTTTATCCAAATTATATTTTTTATTTAAAAATAAAAATTATAAAAAAATAGATTAAATACATAATATCTCCTCCCGGTTTGTCTCCCTTCTCCTACTTCAATATCTCATCTCCTCATCATCCACTTTGCAGGGATCGATTGAGGATATATTTAGGAATAACTTTTTTAAGTGATTTTATGCAATCCGAGGTAAGTATGTGAGAGAAGTTTTATCTCGACTTGCATAAAAGTGCTTTTTAAGTGATTGCCAAACAAACCCTGAGTCTGAGTTAGGAGCGAAAGAGGAGAGATGAGATGGGGTGGCTTTCACTTTCTTTTCTACCCTTCCTTTTTACTTCCTTTGTTTTTTTTTCCCAGCAAATGTCAAAATGCTGCCATATGAAAGGTATTATTTAAAAAAAAAAAATTAAAGTCGGATCATACTGGATCAGACAACTTGATCTGAGGATTTGATTTCCTATCCAGTTTAGCTTGAGAACACTAATCCAGTCTGGTTGGTTTTGTCTCGTTTCATGCCAGCTTTTCCTAGACTAGACAAGGTGGGTTTATTCTAGTTAGCCCAGGTCATACTAGACTAACGGCACACCCCTGTCATTACTACATATATATATATATATATATATGCAAAAATAATGTGAGTTCCACCATAAAATATAACGATGTTTAATTATATTTATCAGTCTTGATGCTCCTATTTCGACTATTTATAAGCATTTTTGTACCTTTAAAAAGTATATAGTGTTGGGCACTCTTTCAGTATCAGTAAAAAACTTAGTTATTTTTGTGCTTTAACCATTAATTTAATTTATCTCAAACTCTACACTTAACTTAATTATAACATATATAGTTATCGGCTAGTGGTGGGGATGTTCCAAACAATTGGCATAACAATTAAATAAAAATAATTATATGCATATATAAAAATTATATATATAAGAAATAATTTATAATAAATATAGCTGTCAACATAATAACACCATACAATGAATTGGGATTTTCCTATTGAGCCAGGTCATTTGGGGGCAAGCAGAGATCAGTTATGATGAACAGGATGAGATCAGTTATTCAGAGTTCTTGCAGAGTGGAACATGCAGTAGCAGACATGAGATAGATTTTCCACAAAAAAAAAAAAACAAGGCTTTAGAACAATTCTTGTAGACTTTTTGAAATTTTAAAAAAAAAATTTCAGTTTTTTTTTATGAAGCCAAAAAAAATTATCCAGTTTTCTAAAAATTGTTTGGATTATTTCAACTTAGCCAATGATTTTGCATTTGATTCTTAGACTTATGTCCACGATAATTACTTAGTGAGGTTTCTCATTTTGGGCCTACATTCTCATGAATCGAACAATCGATTGCTAGAAACATCGGATACTGGTAGAGAAATTTAAATTAAAAAAAAAGCAGTACAACCATGTGGGGTCAAAACTCAAAAGAACAGGATGATGGTGCCTGGAAATGAAAGCTGAAGTGGACACAGAGGATGATCATTCACAACAACCAAAGGTACATTTCGGTGATACAAAGGAAATTTTTGAAAAAAAAAGGTTAGATTCACCCGGGAGTTGAAATCTCCCTTCCTTCTAAATCATATTAATGTTAGTAAGGTGAACTGTCAATTATCCTCAAATGTTTATCTAGACACACAAAAATTAGGATGCCTCTCTAAACACTGTAACTACAGCCACAACAAAGTGACACCCTTTGAAATTAAACCTATCCATTTGTGAGAGTATCCGATGCCTTCACCGGACAATGGGTAAGAACCAAAAGAACTTTAAAAGGGAAAGGTATGTTAATCCTTTAACAAGGGATTACAATGACTATTATGATAATCTTTAATTCCAATTTTAAATATAAAAATAAGGGGAATTACTGTACGGTCATAATCAAAAGAATTAATATCAAGAATGTCATTGACAACTAAAGTAGCTGCCATTAACAACATCTAGGGATTTTACTGATATTAATTCTTTTATTTAAGATATACAGTAATTTCCCCTAAAAATAATTACACGATTTGATTTGATTCATCAAACTTTATATTTTATTAATTTGTAACATGGCGTAATAATGTCAAAAACTTTTTATGTAATCAAACAAGAACTTAGTCTATAATATACTAATTATAAAAACAATTGATGCAGAATTATTTTCTCAAGAAAATAAAAGCTTGGTCAAAAAGTTTTTAGGGAAAATTGGGGAAAATTCCTTATTGGAGAATTAATTGCAAAATGCAACCTGCTCAGTTGCACAAGTGGAAGCTCTGTTGCGTATTGTGGAAGCTTAGTTGCATCTATGTGAAAGGTCACATTTTGTAATTAATTCCCGATGAAAGGATTTTTCCCTAATTCTCCCAAGTTTTTAAGCAAAATCTGGTACATACAATAAAATTTTAAAAAATTGTAAAACACGTGTCAAATTTTCAGATGGATCAAGGAAACAACCCACAATGCTCCTATGGTTAAGTAATATATTTAAATTTGTTGATCAATAAAGATTGATTTAATTGGTAAGGAAAGATAGTTAATTTAAATCCTGTTGTTGATATGAGGATCTTGTTGGTGGTGATTTGTAAGTAAATTTATAAGCGCTCTTTGAGTTTCTAGGTATATCATAATTCTGATAAATCTCTTTGATCCAACTCACCTGAACTTAAAAAAAATGCTTCTTTAATTTAAAAAAAATCAATTGACTTTCGTATTATTAATGACATGTTTTGGTATTATTAAATAGTCATATGTTGTGATTTAACAATTGAAAAATGCACCCACATGAATTAAATTTAGTAAAAGTGGTTATTCTCTCACAATCTAAGGAACCCATATTTGAATTTTTGCTATGAGATATGTCTATGTCCGACAATATCTCGAACATAATTACCTCTTATAAAAAGATATATAAGCTTTAACCAAAAAAAAAACAAGTCAATTTTTTATAGATATGATTAAATGACGTGGAATCACCTACTCCCAAGCTGATGAATTTAATCTGTATTTGGACTTTGGATCCCATGAAATTATGGCACTTTTTCTGGTAAACTCTTACTTTTAATGAGCACTTACCCAAACATGAAGAGCATGAGAATTAAAGTCTATTTAGAAGTACTCTTCTTTAAAAATCTATTCCTAAGTATTAAGAAAAAAAAATCTATTCCTAAAAAGTGAATCCAAACACGAAGCACATGAAAATGAAAGTTCAAATGAGTTAGACAAGTTTTGACTTTTGGGTTAAAAAAACAAAATAAAAGTTCCCACTTAGTTCTTTAATTCTATACAAGATTTATTTTAATTTCTCAATGTGTTTTCTCAATCCTCTAATTTCAACACCTTAGTTTCATAAACCAAAAAAAAAAATGTTGGCAATATTTTCAAATGATGACATTAAATTTAAGATTTTTTAATCGATGGCCACAAAAAATGTTACTATTATGTCCTCAACATAAACTAATACTTTACTTTAAAATATTTATATTTATCATTTTCATCAAATTATTTTACTTGACGTATAAACTATTATATTTAATGTAATGATACACATAAATAAATATTTTTAAATAATGTATTTAATATCTTTAAACTCTCTAAAAAAGTCAATTTACTTTTATATTAAAAATAAAAAATAGTATTTAAAACTAACAGTACTAAAATGAGAAAATTGAAAAAAAAAATTTATAAAGTTACAAATCCAAACTGAGTTCATGTAAAATTAAATGATAATTGTCACACAAAAAATTAAATGATAATAAATTAGATTTAACCAAAAAAGAAAGAAAGCGAAGTTTTGACTCGCATATTAGACAAAAGGGTATAATAAAAGTTTATTAGTCTTTCATTTCCAATTTACACATAAAACAGTTTCAATTATTCCCTTGTTAGTGTTGAATCTACGAAGCTATAATAAATTAAAAATAATTTTGCAGATAAAAATATTTCATGTCACTAAAGGGGAAAAAATCAAAGGACAAGTCATTCTTTTTAGGTAATTATAAAATAATTAAATAAATTAAATAAATTACTTAATTATAACACATTTCATAATCTTTATATATAATTAAATTTTGTATCAATTAATAAATCAAATAAATTAGTTTAAAAAAATAATAAATATATTAGGTAATTAATTTTTTTAATCTCTTAAAAAAAATCAGCTAGCTCTAATATTAAGAGCCAAAAGTAGTATTATTTTTCAGTGAAGAGGTGAAAAATCTATTACGTTGTACGCAAAGGAAAGACTAATCAACTAAAATATTATCGGTTGATGCCCAAATAATTCCCATCTGATTCAACAGAGAGCCTGATGCAATACTACAGAAAAAATTATGTTAAAAGAATATGAACTATGGAGATCAAATACATAGTGATTTTTCTTTGGATGGAAAATAAAAACCTCAATACTATACATACAATTTCGTCCTGATTTGATTTAGCTCAGTGCAACGTTCAGGATCATGTTGGATTGGAGTTCAGGAATTTTTCTGAAAGGGGCATCATCTTCAACCTCTAGCACAATGCTTTCCACTTTTCTTCTGGGTTTTGGGTCTGTGCAGAAGCAAGGCTACAAGAATGGCTACCATAGCCACAATATTCAGTCATCACCTGTACCAAATCCCACAATCAGATTAATATAACAAGTCCCTGTGATTAAGTGGATTTGAACTCAAATATGAATCATGATTCCAAAAGAGGACCCAATTTTAATGCCAACAAGTTTGATGAATGAATGGGTAAAAAAAAAGACGGTATAATAGCTGGATACTGAGATTCATTGAGTTTTTTTTCAGTCTATCAAAAGTCTACCATGACTTGAGGATGTGTTTAGACTTTGGATTAGCTTTTGATAAATAAATTCAGAAGAAAAATAATAAAAAAAATATTTTAAATAGAATAGATCTTGTGAAAAGTGATTGATATATTAAAAAAATTTAGATGGTTGTGATCAGAATCACTCTTTCACATGCAAATTACTAAAAGTGGCATAAGTTGATGTGATATTTATATACTAAAAGAATAACAATGATTGTTGTGTATTTTTAAATAATAAAATATATTAAAAACAAAAATTAAAAAAGTATCATACTAAAACAAATAAATAAAATAATTATTGTTGATCAATGTTAAAATAGAGTGTATTATGGAAGAAGAATCTCAGTGGCAACTTCTGCACTTTTCGGAAGGAAGATGATGTGGGTATTTTTGGTAAAATCTGTCTGACACCCTCATGGTTACACTCCATCAGCTATAATCTCAATAAAAAAACGATGTTCTGCTCAGTTTATGCCACGCGATCAATTTTTAGTTCCATCAGCTATAATCTCAATAAAAGTGAGTTTTTTTAGTTGCCAATGCCCAATGAGAGTAAAACTTATAGTAACTCACCTTCTGTAGGATCTACATGTACAAAAAAACTGGCCGCAACAATGAGGTAGCAAAGAATAAGCATCAAGCCTTTAAAATAATTTGAGGTCCCTTCCTGCAAAAATCAAATCAATAATGTTGACACAGCTGCCATGAACATGAATGATAGGGGCTACTACAATGGAAAAAAGTTGTCGAGCTTAGATGCAAAAAAATATTAGCAAAGTTCAGCACCAAAAAGAGGACTGAAATTTTTTATCAGGCTTTACTGCAAGATACATATATACCAGAGACCAACACAGCATCAACAAGACTAACATCCTTCACCATTATTTTTGGACATTAACCATTCTTTGCAACTTGATGACATTGAGAAAAGAATAACAACTTCAAACTGATTCTTTACAACCCTTTCTCACTGCCTTTACCTATAACAACCCCATTGCCATTACTTTCTCTCTCATCCACAACACTCCAACCCCATCTTCCTTTCCCTTCTTTATGTGTTAAATCTCTCGAGCTGGAATAACTTTTGAGCCGACAGGCCTATCAAAAAGCTAACGCATCCTCAGACAGACAACTTCCATCACAAACACCAATCAATCATGCCCTATGTAACTTCAAACAAAAAAGTTAAAATAAATGTTCACCAACCAAACTCGCAGTAGGGTTTGTTGCCGGATCTGATAGGGGTGGGGGAGGAGGGTTAGTGAGGTTAATAGGTCCAGAAGAAGGAAATCCAAGGTTTTCACTAAACATGTATTGTCTCTAATTGTGGAACGTGAGATCTGGGTAATTGGGAGAGATCTAATTTTTGTAAAATAAATAAATATTTGGCCATGCTGGCTCGAGGTCCTGGATGATCTGACCCCAGCCGGGGTATTTTAATGTTGTATGGGATTAAGAAAATTATCAATTTCGATAATTTCTTTTTTTGCCAACACGATTTCAATGTTTTATTTCTGCAAGAAACGTATTTCTATGAGACAAAAACTTGTGTTTATTTCCTTCTTTCTTTGTTTTATTTTTAATTTTGCCCCTTGCCAATCAATTGTTTATATAATTCTTCAGATCAGGAGGACTTTTGATTAGCAGGTTCTGGGATTTTAATCGATCCTAGGGATACTTTGGAAGGCTCCCTTCTTTCAAG